>JAIPRL010008677.1:0-19669 GCA_025469235.1 Pemphigus obesinymphae | reverse complement strand
ATTATCAACTATCATTATTTTAATATTCATTATTATAATATGGGAGTTGTGAGGCAAAACCCTTACGGCTTATTTTGTAACCATTTTTTTCATCCCCCTCCATTGAAATATCCTGAGAACGCCTCTGTCTAAAAGACGAAAACGGTTTTACGCGTTCTCTATAAGCATTGGATGTGTGTATTTAATTAGTACGGAGATCGGACAACCGAATTATATTCGAGTAATAGATCTTAGGTACTAAAGGAAACAATTAATAATGTTTTTAAAACATTGAGATCCGTGAAGTGTTTGTTGACAGAGAGATTGGATTCGAAGAGTACGCCCATTTATTTTATAAATGTATTGATTTTTTAAATAAGTACGTACGTCATATTAAGCCAAATTATAATACATAATCTATAAATTATATATCATACATTTATGTATAGGTATAATTAGTACCTAGTGAATATATTAGGTGACCAACCCACGATATTGACGTTTTTCTAATTATATTAAAGAAATCTCGTATACATGTATAGAATATATAGTTGATATTTTATAACGATATCTAAGTTGGTACTTTAGAAAGATATTATTTCTTAGTCACACCTCCCCAACCCACAAAAAAAAAAAAAAAAAAAAAAGTTACACGGAAGCTCGGCTCGGCATCGTTTTTTAACGAATACAATGATTTTCGAAATTCAATATATCCACTAGGCACCAGTATTGAAATATTGAAATGAACAAGTTTTTGATGGATAATGCATATTGTAATCGGTACTTTAATGTTTTAAAAAGGTCATTTTTTGTTTTTTCTATAGATCGTAGTTTTCTTATAGGCGAAGGAAAACTACCAGAAAATAATAAATATCCAAATGATTATTATTGTAACTATTTTTTTTTTTCAATTGGCTATTTAAAGGTCAAAGATCATTGTTTCAGAATTGTATTTAATATTATACCGAACTTCGTTCAGAATCATTTTTAGAATAGTATTATTATCTTTGCATTCAAATATAAAATAATATATTAATACACTATATCCTGTCCGAGTATCAAAGTGTCGATGGATAAACTTCTACCATCTGTACCTGAATAGCTTTTTTTTCTCGATATTCTATAATCTCTACCTATGCATGTCAATTTTAAATATTATGTAATCGATTTTTGTATTTGGTCGTACGCCTGTTTTAAACAAATAAAAATGTTTAAAAAATTAGATAAAAGTCTTTAAATTGTTTAATTTAAATTTAATTAAAATGACCTTGATTGTGTGCCTTGACGTGTGTATGATTGTCTTTTTATATATTTTATGTACATATTACATGCAGTGATGAGCAATTTTAAACATTTTTAGATTTAAATGGACTTATCACTTTCATAGTTTTAGAACTTCTTTGTAAAATATTTTGCATCATTTGGAAAAACATTATCATTTACTATGAATTTTCAACGTTATATAAATATTTTTCTAGTCATACGTTTTTCTTTTATTCTAAAATTACCTAATTTAAATAAGTTGGCCAGTAGAAGATAGTTTTAGTTAAAAATATTTTTTGGCAAATTTAGAATATTTAAGTAGACATATTTAATGAACAGGTTAATTAATTTTAGGTTGTGTCACCTACTAACACATTTTTTACAGGCCCTTATGGTCGCGTAAATAAATTTTTATATGAATTTTTATATTTTTATACATTTCTGGCCGTTGGCAACCGGTTTCACTGGCAACCTCGCCATAGTCGAGCACAGTCTATATTGACATGAATTTTTTTTTCTTATTGCATTATCTATACTAGGATGACCTTTTTTGCGGGATTGGCCCGTTTTTGAGGATTGCATCCCGTTGTCTCCACAAACTTTAAACGGTGCGCTTTTTTCCCCGCTTTTGGAAATGGGATCCCGTTTTTTTCCCCGTTTGGTTATTTACCGCAAAATTTTGGTAGACAATAATTATTGTTGAATAGCCTTTTTTTTTTTTTGCTTATTTACCATTTTCAAACCGAACTTTTATAAACTTTTGGTAAAAAATTAATGCAATGCTTTGAATCTCATGGAAACTAGTTGGTCACCCCTACTCTAGATTGACCACTGTACTGGATAAGTTGAACATTATTATGTGTTATATATATGTATATATTATATGTATATTATACCATAAATATGTGTACATATATTTATGCTTTGAAAGTGGTAGCACTTCCCAAGAGGCAGTAAAGGCCTCAAGATTGTATGCTAACGCCGCCTCTATCTTACTTTATGCTCTAGACACATGTTCTACAAACCAAAATGTGTATCGCTTGCTCCAAAAATCGTTTCTGGCACTTTTTGAACTTATTTTTGGTTCATTAAACTTTGTATTTCATATAATAAATTAATAAATTTAAGTATTAAACTTTAAAAACTATTATGGTTCGTATAGAATAATGGACAAACACAAATAAATTAGGTACCGTAAATAAACAACTATGAAATTTAATTTATAAACGATTTAAAAATTACTGCTTTAAAAATGAATACCAACGTTTGAATTTGATACAGTAATTTTTAACTAAATATATCATAACCATAAGGACCCTTATTACACACCTATATATATACATTATTAAATTATATATATTTTCAGTTTTTTTTTTTTTTTATATATGGTTAAAATTACCTGCATTACAAAGTGAATTAACTATTGTGCAACACGATATTTTGAGTGCGAAACTAAAAATAACCGTGTTTAATTAAAATTTAAAAAATGTTTTTTTTAGATTATATTAAAATAGTATAAACATAATATTATTTACTTAAATTAATTAATTACCAGTGTATTCATTAATAAGAAAAAGAAAAGTGAAGAAGTAAAATAAATAAATTTAAATAATGATTACAACGATATACTTAAACATACACACACACACACACACACACACACACACACACACACACACACACGTACACACCACAAACACACACACACACACACACACACACGTACACACCACAAACACACACACACACACACACATATATATATACATACATGAAAAATAGAAAGTTTGCCAATTTTTCAATAAAACTGATCCCTTTTATAATATAAATATTGTACTTGGGATTTTTTTGGGTCGATTTTAGAGCAAATTGATTTTAAAATATGCATACTGAACCTTTAAATAAAAAATTAAAATAACCTATTTCAAAAATGCTATGCCATTTATTTGAGAAGTAATACATTTTTCGAATATAATATTGAATATCCAGTGAAATTTTTATTTTTTTATTAAATAAATGTAAAATTAGTTTTAATTTTGTATACGGTTATGTTTTTGTCTTGAAAGTTATTAAAAGAAAATATTAATCTAATGTTGTACTTACATATTATTTTGGATCATTCAAATATTCAATGGATATACCTGCTATGTAAAATTTTTGAACAGACGATGATATGTATTTTACTAATAAAACATCCATTTTTATGTCCATGAGCCTAGTTTAAAAATTTTAGTAGAGTTTTGAAAATAATGAAAAAAAAAAAACGGTTCGAAATTATTCAGAAATTTACCCCAAATAATTTTATGGTAGACGACGACCGAATAGACTGTATGTGACAAATGTATGTGAGCTTATCAACGAAATTATTTAGTAATTATTATTATTTTGTTTTTTTTTCTCGTATACAAATAGTAATTAACTCATCGGACGATCTGGATAATGTAATGATAAAAATATTTGGGAATGAACTCTCGAATACTAAATCCTTTTTTTTTTTTTTTTTTTTACGTTGGTCCTTACTCGAAAGATATATTTTTCATTTGTTGCAAGGTCATAATGTCATAATATCGTAGATATCTATTATAGCTGTGTTTTTTTTTCTTTCATAACGCACGTTTAAAATCATTATTTTGTTATTAGGCGAGACTGTTTTGTTGTTGAATATAATACGAAATTAATGTCAAACTAATTCTTTAGATTCTATACGTCTCGATATTCCGATAATGAATATAGTAACGATACGATATTTATGTGTTCATTGTTTCAGCGATTTAATTTCAAACGAAATATCTGATCATATACAATACATTACAACTTACAAGTGGACTATTTTCGCATTCAACGGGCGTTTGTTAATTTTTTTTTTTTTTTCATATCTACAACTATTATGACCAATTCATAATGGTAAATAAATATCGAAATTTTAAATTAATACAATTTCGTTGACGATACTATATACTATACTCGCGTTATGTACTATACAAGTATTGATTAAAAAAAAAAAAAACCTAAAATTATATTTATTTTATTTATAACTAAAGGCTCCGCTACGTATAAATAAGAGTGAACTAAATTAATGGTTGAAAGTTACTGTTAAATTTTAATAAATTGCAGTTCATTTAATATATAAGTTAATAATTAAAAGAAAGAATACTAACTTGATTGGTTAAAAAGTTAGAATTAATAGTTTTAAGTACTATCTAAATATTATAATACTTTTAAATTTAAACAATATAAGTCATATTATATAACAATTAAATTTAAAACATTAAATAAGGTATTTTTTTTAATTTAATAGAAAATGTATTAATTAGGTTACCTATTTAACAATATTGAATTTAAAGGGAATACAAAAATAATAAAATATTAATTAATATATCATTAAGGATACAGTGATGTTTATAGAAAAAATCAATGTAAGTTGTTGTAATTTTGACAATAAACTGAAAATGAAAAAAAAATTATAAGTTTATTATAAAATCACAAAAATATTTTTAATTTTCCGTGGGAATATCTGTGAATTGTGAATTGTGCCACAACAAAATTTATAATAACTCCTTAATTTGTTTTATATTACAAGTTTTTCATAACGTTTGAATAAAATACGATATTACTTTTGAATGTTATTCAAGACATTTTTTAAATGTTACGTTTTTTTCACCGAAAATTGCTTTGGTTTCTATGTGTTCGGTTTCTATACTCTTAAAAAAAATTAGTGACGTCGTCTTGATCGAAAAATATTAATATTTTCGAAAAATTTAACTTTTTAAGTGAAAAGTGAATATTTTAAACGAGAAAAAGTTACTCGTTATACACACCTACAACTCGACTTGAACATTTTATTATCTCATAAACCCCAGGTTTTATGAAATCATTTGTTTTTACACGGGAACAACTCGGAGTTGAATAAATAATAAATTGTACGAATTATTGTCAAAAAATATATTACACAATACAATATGTGTCTGTGCAGTATATATAATATATATACTGAGTAAGTAAGTAAATACATATATATTATATATTATATGCATATTCAACAAGTACAGTTGAGCGTAGTATAATAATTTATGATTTTTTAAACCGTCCAACGGTCGAAAAAGTTTTTTTTTTTTTTCGTTTTATCGGTTTTCTCGAGTTTTACAAGTTGTTCATGCAATATTTTATTAATTTACGTTTATTTTAATCCGTATATAATACCTGTATATCGCACGTGAAACACATAACACGTGCGATTTTAAGTTTTTGTCGTAAAGTTTTTTTTTCCCCTCCCCCTTTTAAACCGTTGTTTTTCCGTATTACGCTTATACGACAAATATATTTCATAACTATTCGAATGTATTTTAGTCGCAATAATGGCGTACATAAAATATAACAAAAAGTTTCCGTCGTGATAAACGACAATCATAAAACCTGTCGCAGTAAAACTTGCGATTTTATGTATATATATATATATATATATATAGGTATATATAGGACTCGCGACACGACGTGTATTGGTATTATATTTATGAATTATATCTCGATACAAATATCTTTTAAACGTTTTTTTTTTGTTTTTTATTTTAATTGTACGGGGACAAAATATTGAAATGGGTACATGCACGTGCTGAGTCGGTAAAAAACAAATAAAACGATCATTTTCCGAGTCGAAATACGTTTCCTATAACAAAAAAATATATTTTTACATAGGTATTATAGAAATACGTATAATTTTGTTAAAATTATAAGAAAATGAAAAGTGTGCTATAGACGGAATTAATCTATGATTAAGATTTTTATCGATATCGTTTTTAATCGCTTATGATGTGAAAAAAGTTTCTAAAATAAAGTATCAAGGATCTATATAGAAGGCATAGATATAGATGCGAATATATATATATATATATAACTATATATATATATATATTAGGGTGGTCCTTAGTTATAAGAGAAGAAAAAAAAAATTAATAATATTGACGTCTCACCCCCTCGTTTTGTTCAATATCAGAAGACAGTCATTTTAGTCAAATTTGGTCATGATAACTCAACCCCTTCTTGTGCCTATAAAGGGTTGAAAATATCAAAAAAGGGTAGTTTTTTATTTTTATTAATTTATTCCAAAAATATTGCGCTTAGCATAAAACTTTAAATAACTTTATTTATTAAACATAGTATTTTTCATAAAAAATGTTATAAGAATATTTCTTGTAATTTCATTAATTTCCAAGAAAAATAATTAAATATAAAAAATTTAATTTTTTTGCCAAAATTGACTTATTAGGGTTATTTAAATATATTTGACACACGGTTAGAGATAGAATAAAATGTTTTATAAAAATAAATTATGTAAAATTGAATTACTTAAATGATAGGTGATAAGTAAATGGTTCATTGGATCAATGGTTTTATATTAAATAATTAATTTGTTAAATAATGTTCATTTTTACGGCCAAAATGTGAAAAAAATAACTTTTTTTTGAGTATATAGCTTTTATTATTTTTAGAATATTTCAACTATATGAGTGTAAAATATATATATTATAAATCTATGAATAAATTTAACTTTTTAATATGACATTATATATTTTTGTACATAATAACGAATTTTTATTGAAGTGTTGATTTTCTGCTGTCTGGAAATCTATTTTTGTAATCTTTGACTATTTGTAATAGATATTGTTTCTGATCTTGATCTTTTGTAAAAATACTATTATATTCCTCAATGAATTTGAATCATTATATAATTTTTCAATTTTATTTATACAATGCTGAATATCTTGTACGGGAATCCTCGCTTTTTCCCAAAATATAACTATTTCCCTTACAGCAAGACGAGCTCTTTCGCGTATGTTCAATTTAACAACTCGTAAGTTATAAAAAAAAAACTAATAAAGCTTGCTTAATGGACGGTAATTTACCACCAGTTATTTGACTACATTCTTTACCCAATAAATATACATTTTTTCTTGTTCTTGAACTCATCATATTTTAATATTAAAAAAAAATTATACATTGTATATATGTATATAAATATAAGGCGAACGAACATTTATTAAAAAAATGCATATATTCAATTTTGTCAAAATAGATAACAACATTTAGTATTGCTTTACGTAGCCGTTTTCTTTATATATAATATATAATATATATAAATATTTTCTGATCTTTGGTTATTAAAAAAAAAAAAAAAATATATAATCTTAATTTTCTTTATTTATCTTTTGTACAACACGAATCTATAATATTCTAATATAATATGTTTTGAAATATATTTCATAGTCCGAACATTATATAAGGACAAACTTTTTTTTTTTTTTTAATATTAGAATAATAATGACCGAAAAATTATAAAAAATTATTTTGGTTTATTTCACAAATAATTACTGAAAGGTATAAAATATTTGAGTACAATATACTATAAGTGTTGTAATTGATAATAATTTGTGTGTTATTTACACATTATTATTATATAGGTACAATTATATATAAAATATTATTATATAGGTATCATAATTATACACTGAAAATTATGAAACGGTGGTAACACTGTTGTATAATCTCCATGTTCGGTCGGGCGATCTCAGATAAGATATTAAAATGTAATTATATAATTGTTGTTAAGTGTTAATTATAAATGTTATAAGATCTAAAATAATAAATATTAAAAAAAGTTTTATATATACTATTCAATATTATATTTACACAAAAAATTACTGACAATTATAATTAAATGTTAAAACTTAAATATGTTTAAAAGTCCTATAATATGTCGTATAATATGATATTGAATAGTATATTATTGTAATCACTTTATAATTTTTAGTTTTTAATTTTCGGTTAGGTTATTATTATTGTACTGACATTTTGAAATTTCCCATTTTTTGATTGTACGAATAACGTAATTTGTTTTTAAAAAATACACTATTGATTTATTAAAGATTTAAACTCCGGTCGAAAAATGTGTATCAATATAATAAGGAATAATAAATATAAAATAGTTTTCAATATAATTCCATAATATAAAATAACATGAAAAACAGACATTTCATAAAATATATTATTTTGTTCTAGTGGTGTTTCAAACTTTGAATATCCTCCTCACTTCCTCTAACCACAAGAGTGTAGTTTTTTTTTCTCATTTTAGGGGGCGTAAAAATGGGGCACTAGGGCTTTTTAACTTAGCTACGCCTCTGTTATATACTATTTAATAATAATATCATACCCCGGACACTCTTTAAAATTAACATTGTTAGTATACTTATCACGGAGAAACGTGACGGCCATATTGCCATTTAGCGATAAGTGTGACCACATACTCAATATTGTATATTATCGTTCCATCTACGCCGCCTTCACTCACCGGCCAACCACACGAGGCTGACGCGCTTTCGTTGTCATGTGCTCTCTCTCAATTCGCAACCGTTATCATAAAGTATTACGTAATTGATAACGATTGCTAAATGGGAAGATGGTCGCCTGTTTTTTGTTTACATTTAAGTGTCCCTTCTGATTTAATCTATTTCGTGGTAATATGTTATTGTATAGTAATTTCAGTAGTATCTTATCAACTGTTGATTGTAACTTAATAAAAAAAAAATCTATATGTACTTGTTATTTAGATCAATATTTATATAATTATTTTCATTTTTTAGAAAATCGTCTTTTACCCGCTGTTGCTCGTATATCCTGAGATTTACCAATATTCTTTTACAAAAGCCCGAACTACTCGTACACTTATTTAATCATTCGAGACTTTTGACCTTAATACTTGATACATCCTATAGGATTTATCGAGATCGACCAGTGAATGGCTGAAACTAAAGCAACCGAAAAAATGTTTAATATAAAATCCGGTATTCGAAATTTTACCGTAACATAATGGATATAAAATATTTTATTATTTAAAAATCAAAATAATATTTAAAATATACAATATTTATAAAAAAAAAACTCTCGCATTCTATCGTCATCATTGATTCGTATAACGGTATGTAATATATATTATATTATGCAGTATAGAAGGGTCAAAATTAAAAATTCCCATGCAACGTTGTAATTTGAATGCGTCTATACTTTCGTTCCTATATTAGGTTAACCCGAAAATCCCTTTTAATTACGCCACTAACTATTTACAATTTTAAACATCACTTTGGATACTAATAATATAATATACACTATATATATAGGTCCATTTGTTTGAGCTGTTAATTATACACGTATATGAAATTTACAGAGATTTTCTCTTAATTAAGCAATGAGGGATGTGAGAGGGAAATGCTCTTTGACCCCATCCATAATACAATATATATATATATATATATATAAACATACCTGTCAGGACGTCATAGACGTGTTATGAAATGGACCGAACGTATATAATATCATTAAATTAACTAGCTTTAGTGCAATACCTACCAGCTGCTACTCCTAATAAGTGCAACTCCTTTTATGTGAGACTATTTGTAAGTTCAACACCTTTTGAGGAATTTTAGGGTAAATAGGTTTTTTGAAGACAAATTCATTCTAATTGGTATTTTAAAAATTTTCCAAGTATAGTTTTCTTAAGCGTAAACGAAAACTATTGTAAATGACCAAAAATTACTATTGATGAGAATGAATGAAAATATTTAATATACTTAATATAGTACCATATTGAAGTAATATAAATTTATTTAACTTGTAATTTTTTCTTGTAATTATTATTAATGTTATATATATATATATATATACATTACACCACCTCTAAAATATTCGGATTTTCATACTACACATTCAATTCATTTTTTTCTTTTGAATGACCTTTTTTATTTTTATTATCCACAATATAATATATAAAAACTAGCTTAAATGCAAAATCTACCGGGCGCTACTCCTTGTAAGTTCAACTCCTTTTATGTGAGAATATTTGTAAGAGTTCAACACCTTTTGTGGGCGGAACTTTGAATTTGAAACTCCGAATGAGTGTGATACCTTGTAAGTTTAATTTTTATTGAGTACAACACTTCATTAGTAGAATTACTTTTGAGTGCAGTTCGTATACCTTGGTTTATGTATTTTATCAGAAATAATATTGATAATTAATTAATTAAAAAAAATATTCCACCTACGATGGAAACTAGCGTCCGCTTTTTAAAAGACTCCTAAAGTTTTTTCGAAAGAATAAGTTGACAAAACGTGTTATTTCAAAATCGATCGAACTTTTTATTCTCGGATTTTTATAAGACCTTATAAACTTATTGAGTAACAGGTTTTCTACGGCATCACTATAAATTTTATCAAAATTTTAAGAAATATTTACCGTTAAATACAATAAGGGTATAAAATAAAATAAAGTATAATATAGTATAGTATGTACTTACTCCGCACATATAAGAAGTCGCTCGAAATTTTTGTTCTCGAATTTCATATAACCATTTTGGCAGGTCGATATATTCGAAAGTCCGATTAAATATCGTATATATGATGAAAATTCATCCAAAGTATCTATATAAATTTAATTCGAAATTGTGAAAAATACTACGGAAGTCCTACGATTTTAAATTCATTACTATAAAATATTAAATCTATAATATAGGTACCTACCTATAGGTACTCTATGAATCAGTAAGTCAGACTTAAATACTTAAATGCGGACTCGTCACAGGGTTTATATAACACATCAATTAATTAAGTAAAATAAGTCGGTACAAAATTTAATTCAAACAGATGGAAAAAAAAGGATAACAAATATTAAACAATAAAAGTTATATTGATAAGAAAATATATTATGATTTCGGATATTGGATAAAAAAAAAAAAAAAAAGTCGCAAAAAAACAGATAGATGGAGTGGTAATTGGGACTCGAATTGGCGTACCCGTATCGAAAGTTCATTCCAGTTCCGGTTAAGCTACAGAATTGATGATAAGGTGGTCGAAATTTCTCGTAAACTATTCAGATAACGGACGACACCATTACGTATATCGATAGATAATATATACGAATATTTGGAACGAATGTTCCGGGACGATCGGTAGACAAAGAAACGTTCAGTCGGGCGTTATATTACGTCTGGAAAACGCGAATCCGAAGTTCGTGGCGTCGAAGAAACCCTACAAAGGTAGTTAAAACCGATTTTCGGAAGTTCCGGGTGATAATGCGATTACGCGGGAAAACGTCGAGTTGATAACAGAAATCGGCGATTTGAGATTTTTTCTTCTCGGCGTCCAAAGCTCAGAGAAAAGCCGAAAACGAACGAAAGGCGTAAAAATCTCAAAATGACCGGAGAATAGTTTGAAAACGCTAACAGTAAAGGAATAGGCGTCGAGCGGTAGCGAAAACGGGCTGGGGAATTAAATAATAAATAGTACGTATTTTTCACGGAATAAACGGTTTTGAGAGTTAAAATTGTATATATATATAAGATTCACGAACACTATAATATCACGATTACACATCCAATAAAATTTATAACGTGGAAATATATTATATGTTGTGAGGTACAATATAATATATGTGGGCGTGACAATAAAGTTGAACAAGATCGTCAAATAATTACTTTTCAAATCAAAAATTCAAATTCCCGAAAATATATTATAGATCTAAAAACCAAAATCGAAATTCTTTTGAAATAGATTTGTATAGAATCTAAAGCTCTCAAAACACTCCCGACTTTTGGCTGTGACACTGAATAAGGCTTTCTTTTTGAATATCATCAGATTTTAATGTAAACGTATACATAAAATATACCCATTTAATGCGTTTAAAACCTAGAAACTTTAAAATTATAAAAAATTAACTTTTTCATTTATTATTGTTAGTATTTTAATTTTTTTAATAATATAAATGCAATTCAAAAATGTCCAAACAAAAAAAAAAAAATGTATGATTTAAAAACATTAAAAAAAAATCTATAAACTACTGTTCAAATAGAGCTAACAATTAATATATTTCAAATTAGGGTAAATTAGTTATTTTACACGTTTCTAGAAAAAGTTTTAAAAACTATTACCTAAAGAATATCGTGAAAAATACTTTCAAACATCTTTAAACTACGAAAAATGCAAAAAGATTCCCGTTAGCGTTAAAAACGAAATTTAAAATAAATTGGAATTCGATATTTAACTATACATTTACGAAATCGAAATGATAATAATTGTATATAAAAAATTATACAAGTACCTATACCTATACTAAACTTGTCGATGTTAAAATTTGATATTTTTTTTTTTTTTTTATGTGTTTAAAATAATAAAATGTTTTGCATGTTATTTCTCTTATTTGATGTACCTACCTATACTGTACAATAAAATTTGAATAAACACTGTATAACATATATATTTTTTTTCTTTTTACAGTTGCACGATAATATAATATATACGCAAGCGTTTTTTATAATTACAAATATGTAACCTTATAATTATTAAAACATAGAACTTACGTATGAATTACCATAAGAAAAACTCGAACTACGAAACATGTAACATACAGTATTTTCGTTTTTGTCACGCGCGCGGCGGAAGTGTAAATACCCACAAATTATTTTTAAAAGTGAAAAGTGTTGTTGTTTTTTTTTTTTTAATTTTTAAGTGCGTTACACTATTATGTGTACACCAAACTTGTAAGAATATATAATAATATATAAATGGCGGGTACAGCGAGAAACGTGGCTGACGTCGATTATACGAGTAGACACGTGTTATGGAAACTGTTTTATGGTTTTAATGTTTTGACTTTAAACGATTAAATTAGGATTAACCACGGAGGGCTGGCCATAATGACCAAATATACAACATCGTGTTTCATATTGGTTTGTGCGACTCGTATACGCGTAAAACGTGTTGGACATAATATTTGAGACTGTAATGAATATTGTACATTTACCAACATGTTCAAACGAACAGTATATCTAAAGACAAACGAGTGGAACACGTGCAGTGTTGGAATTAGATAACAAAATGAATCGGCTAAACGCACGAATAGAGATAACGATACTAAATTGTGTCCAGATACCGATAAAGTAAAATAACCGATAAAATAAATTCGCTTTTATTTTGATAAATATTGGATAAATTAAGTTGTATTTTTGTGACGATGTCGAAATGAAAATAAAAAGCCAGGAAAGCACTTCGAACGTCGGGCAGAATATAGGCGTGGAGGAAATATCGGTCCATCGTCCTTTCAGTCCTCGTACACGAGATTTTCTGATAATTGTTATTTTACGTTTAAAAGCGACGTTGAATGGTCGCGTTCGATAAATACGATTTCGAGCGGAACTTCGGCGTAAATTTATTGGTAATTTTTTTGTGAAAATCGAAAATAACCTTTTTAAAGTACTACTCCAAATATTTAGAATGAATTTTCTTCCAAAAAAAATCTCTTTTAGATATGTATTTTTAATATTATATATATATAATATATTGATTAACCAGCAGTATTTGAATACTTTTACTCGAATACTGTACAAAATTGGATGTCACCAATGTAAATTATGCCTATATAGGCTTTTAGTATAATAAAATAAATGTAACTCGAACAAAAATATAGTAGATTAAATGTTTGTTTCGTTTAATCGTTTAAACAAGCAATAATACACATTATTTTTTGTTTTGCTACAATATATGTATAATCTTCGTGCTGGTAATAATGAATTTAACAGACTATAATATTGTTATTTCATGGTTGACGGACCTCCTAAAATCAACCTTTACAGTCGAACTCACTGAACTATAACACCATAACACGAACGATTGTAATTCTCAGACTGTTGTTTACATTACAATCGTGTACTATTACGCGTCTAATTATCCATCGCGATGTATATAATGTATAGCAGCTTGAAGAGAGAAATTTCCAAAAAAAAAAAAAAAAAATACTAATTTTATAAGCCGAAAAATCGTTTAGGGGATGTCACACCGTCCATTTTTAGGGGTTCTGTATAGGAAATTTTTTCGAAAAACGAAAATTTAAAAATATAAAAAGACATTGTTCAAATACAATTTAAAAGTAATCTAAAATTAATCTCGCATCTGTATCACTTTTTATTGTTATGTGTAATCATGACATTTATTCAAAAACATGTTTACGGATAATAAACAAAAAGACATTTTTAAATGGTTTAAAGGTAAAACACCTATTATAAAATGTATATAAAACAATATTTTTTGACGACTTCTTGGGGGCTTGATGCTACTTTAATTATATTGTATGTACGAAATACCTTATTTTTTACTTTTTAAAATGCTGTAACTTTTTTATTAATCAATACTTTACAAAAGTATTTACACGAGTATGAGATTATCTCCGAAATATTATCCTTTCATTTTTCTTTTTCTCTGTCATTTTACTATTGAAAATTATTGGTGTGGTGATCTCTTAATATGGAGAATAATAAAATCTAAAATAGTTACACCGTATGAGTGGCACCCACTTTTTAGGTTTTTACTGTATGAATACACTATATGTAAGTGATACACCGTTTGAAAGTAGTTTTTTCAGTTAAGAGGACGCCACAAATGCGATTTTTCAGAGGTTCTGTATAGAAAATTTTTATGAAACTTTAAGAAAAATAAAAATCTTATAATTTAAAAATATTTAAGTACATTTTAAAAGTAATTCAAAAATAAATCTGTGTCAGTACCACTTTTTATTGTTGTGTAATCACGATATTTGGTAAATTGTTTTACGAAAAAAAATTGTTCTCATGATGTAGTTGTAATTAAGAAAACAAAATATGTTGACACAATATTGTGGACAAAATTATCTGTGTTCTGTCATCGTCAATATCACAAGCTTAACTGACGTTATGTTGTCAGTAAAAATATCCCAAAAAATAATTTTTTCAAAATGAATAAGGAACACAGATAATTTTATCTATAATTACGTGTCAAAATTTAAAAAAAAATTCACGATGAAATAAAGCTTATTATGTGTCGTCCTCTTAAGTATAGTATAAGTACACGTAATATGTATGCACAAGTGGCGGTAACCAATAGTGCAGGGGTTTGGGGGATTATAACCCCCCTCCGAAATCGTTTTTGAATTATTGATTTTTGAGATCTATTGGAACAATTATTTAAATTATTATAACCATCAAATCACATTTACTCGTATAATATACGACCAGGAGTTTAAGTTGGAGATTTTTTAAATAAATGTTTTAGCAATTTATTAAATTTAGCTGTAAATGATCCGAATGCTTCTTTTCTAAAATATGTTTGTTTCATTTCGTCTTTTCTTGTTAAACTACTATATGGCGTTTTGCTGTACTTGAATGTCGAGTGATTTTAAATCATATAGTTATTTGTTACGACTGGGGTGTGTAGGTCACAAATATTGCAATATATAGGTAGTGTTTTTCCACATAGGTCTTGAAAACTGTTAATTTTTCGACATACTGTTGGCATTTTGCACTGGCGCTCTGTATCCTTGGCATTTTAAATGAATAAATAAATATGAATTTTAAATTTTAAATTGAATTCGATTCACAGAAACAACACGCAACGCACCCACGAAACACGACGATGACTATATGTCAATGCGCATACTAATTTTTAACTTAAAGATACTATGTGTAGCCGTAGTTGTTGAATAATAATCTACGACAATTAATATGAGATATAAATCAAATTACTATACCCCTACATACATATTATAATATATAGTGAATTATAAAGATTTGGGTATTTTTCGGACAGCTAATATTCTATAATATTCTTCCCTTATACCATCCGCCGATGATAGAACATACGATAAAACTTGAATTGTACGTGTTTATAATTGAAATATGCAATTATATGCATTTCATTCGAAATAATATGCGAAATAAAATAACCACCGCCGTTATTGTTTCGACATTACGTGATTCGTGGACATTACAAACAAAAGCAGTAATCAAATGATGCAACGTGCAACGTGCCAACGCATATTATGAATCCTAGGTCTATATTTACTCGTACCTATATACGTATTCAATACAAAATTATTCTTAAAAACTCAAATAAATATATAACCAATAAACATCTGTAACCGTAAATATGTAGCAAATGCATTTTTATATTTCTCGTTAGACATAATACATTTTTAGTATAAAGTTCGAACCGTATAAGGTTTAGGAAAAACATCACCGGGAATAGTTAACCTTTATTAAATACAGTTTAAATAGCCCCTTCCAAAAATAAATCCTAGTTGCGCCACAGAAACTGCGTACGTATACACGGTGTACAACTACAGAAGATATTTTTCTTCTACCCTAAGGGAACTACTGGAAAAAAAAAACAGTGTTGGGCCCAGATAAGTACTTTTTTTTTATCTAAAAAATATAAATTTATTATGATAACAAAATAATGTATATATAGATAAAGATAATGGATAACGTATCTATAAAATGTATATTTAGATAAAAAACGAATAAATGTATTTTAAATAATTATTTAAATGAAAGTATAATTAATTATTAGTTAAAATATATAAA
Source organism: Pemphigus obesinymphae (assembly GCA_025469235.1). Taxonomy (NCBI): domain Eukaryota; kingdom Metazoa; phylum Arthropoda; class Insecta; order Hemiptera; family Aphididae; genus Pemphigus; species Pemphigus obesinymphae. Next base: position 2,996 of record JAIPRL010008677.1, on the reverse strand, counting down.
ATCTACACGACCCGCAGTTTACATTTTTTTTTTTTTTTTTTTTATGGACTTAAATGAAAATAGGATTGAAACAATAAAATTTAAAAAATACCATTTAACGTTTTATAATAATATTATTGTTTCTATTATTTATACATTTCTAAATATAAAATAAAAATATAGGAATTAACTTCAAATATTAAAATGGAATGTTTTATAATAATAACAATTTTTATTACAACTATACCTACAACGTAATAACTTATTAATAATATTACTATAATATTAGGTAATATAATTTTTTTTTAAATATGCTCTCCGCTCGTCGGGTGTCAGTAGGAACGGTAGAACTTATCGGATAGAATGCTCTTGGTGGATGTATTGCATATGAAAGCACTAATTTCGAAAAAAAAAAAACGATTCTGAGCTGAGCTTTACAGTACTATATATAACTTAATATTAATTATGTTTTTCACTAATTCGTTATTTAAAAAAATGTAATTATATGAAAAATTATTTAGATAAATAATTATTTTTCCTAGATAGTACTGCAGATAATTCACACACGGTTTATTGAGATTAGATAAAAGATGAAGATATTTTCATCTAGATAAATTTTTCTAGATAAATCTCAACATTAATGCGGAGTAGGTAACCGTCTATTGGGAAAACAGATTACCACCAGAGCGCTGTAGTATATATATAAAATGACCGTTCTATTGGGGTTATCAATTTATCGTTATTATTATTATTTTATTTATTTATTTATTTATTTTTTTTATTTTTATTTTTTTTATTATTTTTTTTTTATTTTTTTTTATTATTTTTAAATTACCAAGTGATAGACATTAATACTATTATAAACACAGAATATATTTTAGTTCATGCGTATGTATTTATTTTCTTAATATTTTCATTAATACATTATTGTACATAATAATACGATTACCGTTAATTTACAATGGCACTACATTTAAATGACATATTTGAATATGCTAAATGTAATACTAGTTCGAGAAATGCCATTGATAGTGAGCAAATGCTTAATTCAAAACGAAATTGTATTGTGTAGAAAATTAATTGAGGCAAGTTTGTTTTTAATAATAATTATACTAAATTGTATTATAAATTATGAATAAAAATATTTTTTACAGTATATGATAGTTAGATAGGAGGTATCTATTGACAGTATTGTAAAAAATACTTTTAAAATGCTTGCTAAAAAGTATTCAAATACGTATTTTAAAATACATTTGAAAAATTATCGAAATAGAAATAGAAATACTGTACAAATTATTATCGTACCTAATATATTAAGTAATCAACCTACCTATAAAGTTTGACACAAATGACAAATACCCACTTGAATAATAAGTATTGTCTATAGTACTTAATAACAGCTATACTGTTTAACTTGAAGTAAAATAAAATATCAAAGTTCTGCCCCACTAAGTTAGAAACATTTTTTTTTATTGCCTAATATGTTTAAGTAATTAAATAAACATATTAAAATTACACTGCACTAAAACTAAGTTTATACGATAAAATATAACAGAAATATTATAATAATGTCATAAATATCGTTTTAGACACATTTCTTTGTATGTATTATTTTCTTTAAGTCAATTTTTAAATAAAACCTAACTAGTTTTAATAAAATTTGATATTTACATAGTTATTTCAAAATTTGTGTGAGTCAATCATTTTACTCACTTTTGTTGTCCGATTTTCATTTCAATTCAAAAGTAATTGTATTAAATTAAAGTATTTAAATTTTTGCAAAAATGCAAAAAAATTGTATTTAAATACTTGTATTCAAATACTTTACAACACTGTCTATTGAAATGCTTTTTCTCTTTTTAGTACATTATATTTTAAGCAATATAATTAAAAAGTGTCAAAATATGTGCTATACAATTTAAAAACTGTTTATTAATGCGTATAGTAATATATTTTTTGTCTTTATTACTTATTTTTAGTTGTTGTGCTATAGTATATCGTATATTAACAATAAAATTATGTTGGATCGCAACTTCGCAAACGCACAACCAACACAAGAAAATAATAATATATTACCCGATTTGAATAACTAGAATTTTATCCACCAGAGAGCGTATCGTTAATTTGTTTTTCCAATAGAACCGATTTCCCGTCGATATCCAAATCATACCAAGATTATGGCTCCTCCTAGACTTCTTTTGGTCGAAAATTTGTGCACAAAGAAATAACAAATAATAAAATAAACATATTATTGTAAGATCAATGGCTTTCTCGATCCACTCAATGTCTAATAGATTCGCGTTATTTTCACTGTTGTAAAACATTAGGCGTGTTTTCACGATTAACCAAATGTATTTTGGTTACTGAATTTTATAAACAATCAGTTTTGATTATAATAATTTATAACCGATCAAATGTAGTGGTTATTATGTTTGGTTATAGATAAGACAAAATAATATAACCTGGTTAATCGCGAAAACACGCCTATTTTATTTACTCGTAAATGACAATTTGACTTTTCAAACACAGTCGTTAAAAGTACGTATAATATGCGTATTATAGGTTTGGATAATAATATTTGTTTTATCTAGATACAAATAAAGATAACAGAATGGGACAAAAATATATCTAAACTATTTTTATGTAGATAATGTATCTAGAGAATTTACAAAACTGTAGATAACTGGAAAAAAAAATGTTACACGATAATAATATTTATGGTAATTTCACCCACAGACATGGTATTTGCTATAAATATTAGAAAAAAAACATGGCCGGCATATCGGGCGCCTATGTTTAAATCGTATTGTATGTTTTGTAAGTCGTAATTTTTTTTTCAAAAGTATATTTTCATCAATAATCGTGCGAATATCCGGTCATCGATTTTCTAAAACTAGTGATGGGCAAATTCGGTCTTGGTCTTGGTCTTGCAAAAATGCAAGACCGAGACCAAGACTGTACTAGAGCTAGCAAGACCAAGACCAAGATTTTACTATTTCATAGCAAGACTGAAATAA
>JAIPRL010008676.1:0-19670 GCA_025469235.1 Pemphigus obesinymphae | reverse complement strand
CGCTGTCAGGCTGGTACTGGTCACTTGGTCCCTTAGGCTATCTCCACACCCAAGTACGCAATTTTGTTTTCCCCGCGAACATCCGAGATGGGAAAACTCGCCTATATTCTTTTTAATACTTCTCATATTTTTTGACAAGTTTTATGCCGGCTGTCGACCTGACGCAACCTCAATTAGTCGACTTCTACGACAGGCATGAGGAAACCGTGGAGGTATTCTTAGCCCCCTCCACAGGGACAGATTTTAATCTATATATAATTATGTTTAATATGTACAATATTTACAATTATATATACAATATGTACTAGGCAAGTACAGATACTGGCCATTTATGGATACGTAAATTCACTATATTGTCTGTGTAAATATTTAATGTTTGATAAATAAACAAGCTTCGTGTACGGTCATAAAATGATCTTAATTACCACAATAACCACAGTTCTAATGGCTATGTGGTAGACAATATCCATACATAAAAAAACGCCTGTTAGAAATTCTCTTATTGTGTTTATTAATTTTATAAAAATCGTCCGTGTTAAAATTAGAAAGAAAATTGATATTTTATATATATACATATATATAGATATTCCTACACAAATTTTGGTATTTAGAAACACTAAAAAATATATGGATTATAATATAATGCTCATTTTATTTTTTTAACATCGCGTGAAAGAAACCGTGGAATTATTCGATCCACTAAAATTAATTTTCATTAAATTTCATAAAACAGGTTAAGACTATCTATTCTATAATATGTCTTGCGGTGAGCGAAATATAGTGAGAATGAAATGAAATTTTTCTACGTCGTAAAAACCAATTTTTAAAAGTTTACTTTTATTGCATATTTTTATTTAGTATCTATATATTTAAAATCTTTACAATCTACCTATATATAATTTATACAATAAGCAAATTTAATAATACTTTTAATGTAATATATTAATATGATGAATAATTTGATTGTAAGAAATATTCAATGATATTAAATTATTATTCTATTATTATAAAATATATATTATATATATTTTTACATTTATATTATTTGTGTTAAATTTTTATATAATATCTTGAAAAAAAATTCGTGTACAGCAAAGGTCCTTAAAAAAAAATTAATTTGAAAAAAATGAAAATGACATAAATAATATTTATAAATAATGAGGTATAAATTAATTTTTTTCGGGAGGGGTAGGGTGGTTTAGGGGCTAGGATAATGATGTACAATTAAAAAATTATTAAACAATTGAAAATCAAATATTTATTTTAAAAGTTTTTCCGATTTTAATATACTGTACATTTATAGAGAATTTATTACATTTTATGGGCATTAAAAAAAAAAAATAAACATAAATATAAATATATATTATTAAAACTTTCAAAAATTAAATTAAATGTTAGTTTTAAATATTTTTTATTTATAGCCATGTTGTTTAATAATATTTTTTTTATCACTATCAGATGGCTTATTCCAATGTAATTATCTAAGGTTCCTATATACATTTTTCTCCATCATCTATTATCAGTGGTTTATTGAAATCGATTACTGAATACAAAATAAACAGTTACAAAAATAAAGATAAGTACATAAATATTTTGATTAAGTACAAAATTTTGAATGCATTTTATTTGTAATTATTGATTTGTATTTAAAATTATTTATCAAAACTATGTGTGTCACGCAGACTATACCGAAAAATCAATAAAGTTTCAAATGGTTCTATTCACATATAATGAGTATATAATTTTTTATGTATGTTATAATTATTAGGTATTATTTTAATCGATTTAATTATTTTAGTAAAAATATCTATTTAAATTTTAAACACAATGTAATCTGGTAATAATTTTCTATACCTACTTTATACGGTATAAAAATGAAAAATGTCCGCGATTTAGGGCGAGGAACGATGACAATTTATCTGAGGACTATAATCCCGAGTGAATATTTTTTGAGAACGTTAGATTTTGGTAGATGGTAAATTTAAAAAAGGGAAAATATTGACAGTGGGCTTTTGTCAGAATTTTACATTTAAAATTATAAATATTATTTTTCTTTATTTTATGTCAAATTTTAAATATTATATTTTATTTGTAGATGTGTGGTGAACTTAATTGGTATTGGGTACAAAATTCCCTAATATCTTTCAGGGTACAGAAATAGAAAGAGGACGAGATGGTAGAATGTAGAAATATTATGTATGCATATCACTTGGAAACGGTTCAGAATAAAATAAAGGTATAACGCCCGAGACGACGACCCCGAGGCGTTGAACGATGTACCTTGTATTACATATTATATCTAATCATTATTATGAATTATGATGTATTGAAATGTTATACCTTTGTAATACTGTTTATAAAGGATATTCATACATATATCACCGCTCTATATATAGGGTAATTATTATTACAACTAAAAATATTCATTTTATTAGTACCGATATTATTTTGTTTGTTAACATTTTTTCTTTATATTAAACTATAATTTTGCTTCGTATTTTGGTACAAAATATTACTCCGACCATTTTAACGTACTTAAATAGTGAAAATTTAACCAACAGTTTATTGCCTATTAACGTTTAAGGTTTGTAAGAGGGCAGTAATGTGCAAGACTAAAACAATCATCGTTCTGTCCTTATTCTCAACTCTTTATCGAAAACCACAAAGTTACCCGATAAATAATAAATCGACGAAAAATATTACGTTAAACACAGACGTCGACCAAGAATATGACGTATCTTTTATGTTAAATGAATCACCCGGTATGATTTAAAACCGGCTTTTGTCCGAATAACCGTGCAGTTATTTCTCGCGAAAATAATGTCGAATGCGGTTCGAATAATAAACGCAAAAAACACAAATCATACATTCATTCGGTTTCATTGGAAGTCGAAAAACGTACCTATATATAATGATTTCGATTCGTATTCGTTAGTTACGATTTAGACCTTCATATAACGTTTGTTCACATTTTCTTAGCCATACATACAACTATTATTAAATAATTATTTTAATCATATTTTTGTTTATAAATCATCCTTTACAAAAGATAATTTGAATAAATAGTAGTTTTCTTGTTAACAAGATGCATATATTTCATCCCTGGTAACAATTTACAAGGGGATTTTGAAGTCCTCCTCTGCTAATAAAAATTATTGAATATTTACATAATATTTATTATTTATTTAATTTAATTTGTATTTTTGTAGAATATAGTTTAACAATATTACTATTAATTATAACTCGTTAAACGATTTTATTTTCTCTTTTAGTATTTAACTGGTAATTAATATTTTATTTAATACCATAAAATAAAACTATTATTTTTATGACTTTGTTCGAAAATAAACTTCAATATTGATTTATAAGTTAACTCTGGTTAACGACAGTATTATTTTACGTTACCTACTATAAGCATATTTTAATTTCTTATGCATGTCTCTTCGAAATTGTATTGTATCCTACCTATGTTGACATCTTTTCTACGTTTTCAATTTTCGTTTCGATTATCGAAAAATTTGGTTAAAGTTATAATTAATAATTATTAGTATTATTTTATGCTCTGAAAATTTCAAAAATTATTTTTTTTTTTTTTTACAATCATTCAACATTTAGAATATGTAATCATCACTAGAATTGATTTAAAATATAATAATATAATGATTAAATTTAATTTAACGATATTATTGATTTTTCAAATATTCAATTGATCAAAATTTATAATTACCTAAATTTCAATATACCCAAGCATCTATGTTTGCGATACATCCTGCGTATCCTGCGATTCTTTATAAGGATGCCACTTATTACTGGTTTCAAAAAAATAATTCTATTGCGGCTATTCTAAATCATTCTGCCGTAGGAGAGCAGCATTGAGGGATTCAATGTGATACCTTTAAATTGTCTCTATTTTCATAATTAACCAACCTACATAAATCTTCTTATTAGTTTACAATATTGGTCTTATGCAAAAAATGATAATAAAACCGTATAAAGAGTCGATTTTGTAAAAAAATTAGATTTAGAACCATTTCGTTTCGTATAAGCCAGAGGATATATCTTCCGTTCAAACACCCTGCATCGTAGTACGTTGCATACTAGGGTAATTTACTATAAGGTATACATATAATCCACATTGAAACGGACTTTTAGTCGGCTATCCAGTCATTGCACTAGTGGCGGTGCGGACTTAATGCGATTACGAGACGAGCTAAAATCGTGGGTATCCTTCCACCTGATATTTTCAACTCGAGCAAAATTATCTCATAGTGCACCACTCGTAACTATAAAGTGGGTACCAAGTGTAAGGAAAATTTTAAATTTTCATACAACGAAAGTTGTGATAATTTAAAAATGCCGATGTTTTACTGGGCTAAATATATATATATATAAATATTTCCTCATCGTATATATATATATATATATGGTTTAATGAAAAACACTCATTTACTATTGGTTTATGTTTTGTGTCTATGAGTATAATTTTAAAAATATTCTGTATTTTTACGAAATTAATTATATTTTTAAATTATTTTGATTTCAATAATTTGTGTTTTGTTTTGAACAGCAACCTTTCACTGGCTTAGAATGACAAGGTTCTAAATCAAGTTTTAGGTTTTTAAACGTACGTTTAAACACGCATTATATCTCCGTTTGTGTTTGCCCGTGTGTATATAATTATGAGAGACCAATCAATCTAAGATAGATATTATTCGTTTCGTTTCATAATAGATTTAGTTTATTGTTTAAAATACGTTTAGAAACTTTGAGTTTAGCACACTTGCAGGGTGGGATTTTAGAATTTGTTTTATTTTTTTTATATCATTTAGTTAGTATAAACTATGTCAAATGTGAGTTATGTAGGTCCACTAAAATAAAGAATAAACGGAACAAAGTTGTTTAATGACATATTTAATATAAGTACTGCAGATTGATTTAAAAAATATTCTCATGAGCAATTTCTCATTAACAAGATAGATCCTTTAATCTTATGCCAATACTTTATTTGTAGTTTACATACAAACAAATACATAGATTATATTTAATATAATACTATTAATATTCTTTCAAAAAGATGTCAGCGTTGAAATATAGGTGGCTATTTAAAAGAAAAGCATTAACAAAACAATAAAATAAAAAATCATTGACATACATTTTTTTTATACTAATAACTTATTGTCCATAAATTGGTGGGTTATATTTTCAACAAAATTTATGTTATAAATCATATATTTACATTTTAATTTAGTAAAGTGAAAAATCGAAATTAATTCTTCAGAAATTACACGATTTATACATTTATACGACTTAAATATAGAGTTTTTTTTTAAAAGTATTTCCTGTTACTAAATAGGTACCTAATGGTACTTACATAATAATTATAATAGATACATATAAGTTATTATTATATTGATTCGCTACCATTTTCAATGTAAAATAATAATTTTGATTTAGGTACTAAAATTTTTATATTTTTACTTTGAGCTATGAATGTATTTCAAGGGTATGAATTTGGATCTCCAAATAACACCTCTAGAGTATAAACGATGATTCGTTGGAAGTACAATAAAGATTTTTAATATGACTCCTGGAGACTCCGGAATGCCGTCGCCGTTTGGATGGATTTCGTTCGAATCAAAATTAATCGCCATAGCGAGTCGAAAGTTATTTTCATTATTTTTCTCACGTAATACAATTAAATACACATTATTGTATAGCATGTGTTCTGAATAAGTTAAGTTAATCGGGATAATAAACGATACTAAAAATTCACACTTTTAACTTATCAAAGTCGACGAACCGAACGATTTCAATTCGTCCAAATTTCGATAGAGACGTTTTTTGATCCGTTTAATTATTTGCAATTATAATAGAAATAATTGTATATCTTTGAAAGTCAATATTGTTTACAAATGTGGGTCTATAGTTTAAAATACTTGGTTATCACGCTATAAGTTTTCCACTTCTTTTGAAATATTTTTTATACACAATTATAACGATAAAATTTAGAGATCATTCATTTTGTTGTCAAATAGGTTCGAAAATAACAAAAAACGTAAAGAAATAAGATAGGTCATTGGTAAAGTTTTTCCTACTAAGATAAGAACACTAAGTATATATTATACGAAATATATTTTTTCCTTGTGGTATATTAACTACAGTAGCGGCTCGTGGGTGAAATATCTTGTGGTGCACAACCAAAAAAAACTACGGATTAATAACAAATATATTTAAAATATATTATGTTATTTTCTCTAACATGTTGATATAATATGTAGGTACTGTAATAACGAACGTGATATCATTCATTTTATTAAGAACATTCCTACCTTCATATAAAACATAATTAAATTTACATTATGCCTATATAACCTAGATAAGTGATATCCTGATAACATCTGAAAATTGGTAGATAATAACTGTACCAAATGACAAACGTCGTTGCGACATACGACCACAGAATATACATAGCTGGTGGTTTAAACTAGTTTTTTGCGCCATGCTATATAGTTTTGTATTTTCCCCCGGAGAGAGAATAAAATCAAACTGCACATGTGTAAACAGCGCATCATATATGCATTTTCCAAGTGTGCGCAATTGACAGCGCTGCGGTAGTCTGGCAACAGTGGCAGTGATGGAATACCACGCAGCGGTCGCCGAGGCGTCGTCGAGCAGCAATCGACCATACAGCGGTGCGATGCGTGATAATATGGACAATAATAATATTCATAGGCACGACAAATACTAAAACAGCGATAGATAAATAATAATTTTATGTATAAAAACACGCTAATTTATTGAAATTTTAGGCGATGCACGTGTGCCCGTGCTCTTTAACACGAGCCACACTGATTAACTATTAACAACATTAAACTAGTTACACTTCTAAATTATAATTATATTTATAGAACAAATAGTCATATCTAAATTACTGCTGAATGATTTCTGAATTTATTGATCTCAATTGAAATTTGGAATTATGTTGGTTATATTTATTTATAACTGGAAACGGTTATAGTCTACAACTATACTATAAATTATAGTATGTGCAAAAATTCATTTTTAAGATTGATTTTTCTTCTTACTCAGTGTTGGTCAGTGTTGGGACTTATCTTTTGTATTTACCTAGATGAATTTTTAGATATCTATTTCCAACACTGCAGTCGTATTTATAATATAATATAAATTTATTATACATTGTATAAGTTTAAGGATAAATAATAAATAAATAAATAAACACACAAAAAATACAGGGGTGGGGAGGAGTGATTAACAATGGTCTTGAGACTTTTATTCAAATTGTTTTAAATATTTATAGTCATTGTTTAACTTAATAATATACTCTATTATACAGATGCATTTTTATTTATAAGTAGTTAAATAATAATAAAAAAAAGTTTTCAATTGTATGTATTAATAATATGTTTACCTATAGTGTATAGCTGCAGTGGCGTATAAAGAAGTTTATAATAAATTATCGGGTTGGGCTATAATAATAAGGATTATAAGGAAAAAAAATGGCCATTGACTGCGAATAAGTGGTACATACTAATTATGAGTTTGTAACAAGACTACTTTTTTAGAAAGAAGACAGGTAATCAAAATCACAGACGTTTTTATGAAAAGTTCAAGCCATGTATCGTAATTTATCACATTGTATTTTATTATATTATGTATTAGGTACGAAATAATGCAGCTTTAACGCTCACGTTTTTAGATTTCAATGAAAATAATTATCGTGAAATTAGATTTAACTGGATGGGTTTAGTTTAAAAGTTTTGGGCTTTTGAAGTTCACGAATTTACCATATAATATTTCTGCAACGCTCAAACACATCGACTATGTCGGTCATTGCATAACAGGTTAAATGAAATACGGTTTAAGCGTACTTTTTTGGTAGCACTCATAAACGGGGCCAGGTCACTGGCTTGCTTCGGACAAATAAATTCTAAAATATCTCCCGATTTTTATGAAATACCAAGTCAATGAAAAAATTTATTTGAAATAAAACGTGTCGTAAAGATACAATGTTAATAAATAGAACCAATACGTGTACGTCTTGGTACAGTTTATTGACTATATTTTGTATTCTGTTATTCTTACTGATATTTGATTTTTAAAATTAAAAACATCAAGAAAAAAAGAAAATTGTGAATAACACAGTACTCCCGAACTAATGCGATTATCTAAATTATCGCGTATCTACCTAACGCACTAACGCGTTTTGCCATAATATAACGTTAACAAAAGGCAGTAGAGAAATATTAATAATGTGAAAATACTGATTTAAAAATATAGCATCAATAGCATTTAAACTTAAAATTTACATTAACATTTAAACGAGAACCCCGTATTACGAATTTGGAACATAATATATTTCTAAATATTATTCCATCTATATTGTCAACACATTATATTTTGAACATTTCTCCTAAACATCATTGAAATTGTAAAATAGCAAAAAAAAGAAAACGGTCATTTGTAAAAATTATACCAATTTTAATACAATTTTTATGGGGGGGGGGGAGTGGCTATGGAAATATGGGTGCCTCCTATATACGCCACTGTATAGCTGTCTTACGTTTGTTTTAAAAAAAATTACCCAAAATACAATTTTTGGCTACGTGTTCGGATTGTGTAATATTACAAGTATTACAGTTTGTGTTTAGTGAGTTGTCTCGTCGATATATATCATATAATATATATATATATTTTCGACCTTTTTGTGTTCTATCAACAAATTGCAGCAGTGCACATAACAATTGTTATTATAGTCTTGTCGACAGCACTCGTGTACATATCATTTAGAAACATAATTTTCGGGTTTGTATTGATATAATATATATATATCATTTTATTTGGATCGAAACTAATCGCTACCAGTTCAATGTTTTCCTCTTGAAATAATTACTCAAAATTACATTGTCGAATGCGAATGGGTTAAGTCATTGTTTAATTGAAAGTCTAAGCTAATAGTTTATTAACCCCAACCTAACCTATGACCAACTCAATATCTAACCTAATATCTAACTTGGATAACCTTACTCAAATAATCTTATTATTAACCCTACGTTGGGCACGTCGATATTTGTTATGTGGTTGGGTGCGTGGGGGACAATTGTCAACCATCAATAAATTATCGATTAAAAGTAAAAATATTCATCATTTATTACTTTTTTTTTCATTATTAAACATCAATATTTATATTATTAATTTATTATTATTATAAAATGTGTGAATAGAATTTTTCATATAATAATATTTTTTGATATTTTTATATTTATACTTATGAATAATATTTGTTTTATAATATGCAATTTTTACATGTCTTTCAAATGGTCACCACACATCCACTTCTTTTTTTTGGATAATATGAAACCAATGTACAGTTACTTTGAAATCCAAATACTGTAGACGTTTTAACTCGTTGTTTATTTGGTAAAAATTCTCGGAATCTCTCGTTTATTTTTACGAATTGTACCTACATATTTTAGATTTTTTTCTTTCAAACTGGTAATCAACTGTATACTTATAAATCAGTTATCATCCGTAATATTTTTATTTGTTCCAAAAATAGATTCAACTAATCGCAAAACAACATCTTGAGAAGCATTACTAATTTTGTATGGTTCATCGGGTTGTGCATTAAGATAGGTCTCTAAATTTAAAGTATAGACAGTTCTAGGATCAATTAGAGCAAATGTTTTTATTCTATATTTGGCCGGTTTACTGGGAATATATTGCCTAATTGGACATTTTCCTCGAAAAGCTAATAGCTGCTCATCTATAGTCATATATTCACTGGGGCTGAAATATTTTTGAAAATTGTCAACCATCAATGTAAAAATACCTCTAATAGGAGCTAATTTATCAAATTGTTTACAAGCCGTTCGATCATGCATATCATCAAACCGTAAACATCTTACAAGAAAACGAAATCTCTTTTCACTCATAGTCAAGTAATATGACTCCATTCCATTTCCTTTCGAGTTATCCCACAGTTGATGTGTATTTTTACGAGAGCACCTAAAGGATCCTATTTGATATAATAGTCCAATAAAGGCTCTTCTCTAACGTCTGTAAGCCTTGCGTCTTTACTTCGCTAAAATTTGTCACGGATTGTTTCAATATAAATATTTATATAATGGGTTATAATTCTAGTAATATTATCATCAATAAATAAATTTAAAATTTCAATTTGAGATTTATTTTCACGTGCTTCTCTTCTAGGACCATTAAGATGAGTTATAATATTGTGTGTACGTGTACGAACATTTACAGGAGGTTTTATTTTACACTACTTTGTTTTTACATCCTTTCCTATGTAAACATTATTGGCATTTTCAGATTCCTCATCTAACTCGGAATCAGTTGCCTCTTCTTCAGAATTGTTATCATGATCACTTCTAAATACAAAATTTTCATCTGAATCACTATCCTCTCCAAAAGATTCTTTATTACAACTAATATTTTCGATCTGATTTCGAATAATATTTGCGTCTTAAGTCCTCTCAAGTCTCAGTCTTTTATTATTTGACATATTAAACTATATCATTAAAATGGTGACAAAATATTACCTAATTATCGATTTTATATTATTATTTATTATATATTTTTACCTGAGAAATGACGAATATTTTAAGCAAAGATGATTGCGTGGTGGACACTTGTCACCCAGTAAGATAAATAAATATATAAAACAGTTCCGAACAACAGCACTTAGGTAAATGAGTCAGATAACTTTTCACGTATTTCTAAACGAGAGGTACTAGAGATAACAAAGACATAAATTGCATTCGATAAGAATAATCTAATATTAAAATATAATGGGTGACATCTGTCAACCGCGCGCCTAACGTAGGGTTAAATGTAAATAAATCTTTTTTTAATGTTTAATTTGGATTTGACTATAGAACGCTATACTCAATAATAATAAAAATGATAAACGACTAATATAAAACTTATATACCTTAATATATATTCAATTCTTTATGTATGTATAAAATAAACATATTTATGTTTAAATTTTAAAATGCATTGTTTCATATTAAAATACGAAAGCTGACTTGATTTCTTGAAACGTTTGTTTGTTAACAATCGAATTAGTTATATATAGGAGTAGGTTAGGTTAAACTAAATGTTATTATAAAACAGGTTGAATTTTATAATACTCGTTACGATTGATAAATGTTAAATAATATTTAAAAAGGAAAATAAATCTAAAATGACATTGAAATTAAAACATTGTTTTCTAAAAATATTTAGCAAATAAAGGGACTTATACATATTATATAATATTCAGACTACAGAGATGATTTTCAAAGTTATCCACGTCATGTATAGAATAAGTTGAACCTTTTCGTACACGTTTTGAAATTTGTATGTAAATTTGTTTACTTAAAAAACATATGAATACATAAATTATACATAAACATCGCAACATTGTTTGGAGTTATACGAGTTTTAGAACTGAAATTAGTGTATTTTCTTTGAACAACTGTTTTAAGTACCTACCTATTCGTTTTATTTGAGATAATGACATAAACGGTAGTGATATTTTTGAAAGAATAAAGTTTGAAAATATCAACGTATATCTTTTGTCTTATTCATCATGGTTTAATTATAATAACAAGGTGCAGTTTTATCCCGACGTAAACGTGATAACAGATATGTGTTTACTGGTGACTCACACAGATAGTCGTAGTAGTAGAACACTGCATAGTACAAATTTTATTAACAAAACGGAACTTTAACTTTACAACTACATACATAATATATGATACAATTAATAGTAGGTAAATAATGTTGGACAACTTACACATTATAACTTCCAGTTTATATTTGTCAACTATAGATCTTATTGGAGACTTCGTTCATTTAGGGAGATGTAATTTTTTTATAATTTATATTTTACAGTAATTATACATTTTATGGATCAAAACCCTATTTAATATATACTTCCTTAAATTTTTAAGGGGCGAAGGCCCATTTATAAAATAATAAAACATCTTTGATAAAAATATACCCAAATTAAGTTATTGAATTTCATAGAACAATAATTACTTGGAATAAATTGTACTTTGGAATAACCAATAGAAGTTTCAAAATTGATATACGTTATTTTTTAATTTTAAATATGTTTATATTTATTATTTATAGTTCTGAAATATAAAACATTACTAACATAATTCACGATCCCCTGAACATCCTTCCACAAATTCCATTTATGGGTTTTTTTTTCAAATAATTAACCGTTAACTAACTTTGTACACCAATCTTTTATATGTATTGCACTATTTGGTTCCTTAATTGTTTAAAATGGATATTATCTTCGTAATCTAATATTTTCTTATCATATGTATAATTGTTCGAAAATCATTACATTCCCCTTCATTGATATTTGTAGCAGTATAAACATGCTCAATATTACATTATTTTTTGTATTGGTGAACGAAATACGCCACGTGTATATTAATGTATATATTTTTGACGTCTTGTATTAATAGATAATGCCGTTTAATTTTCTATATGTAAAATCTTTAATAAAATGTGGAAAATGTATGATGTGACCGAATAGTCATTATTAAGATAAAAAACATTATAAAATGATGAGATATTTTTTAATTTTGTCCTTTATTGTATAGTAATTAATACATATTTTTTCAATTGATAATTCATATAAATACATTTAAAAACATAGATCAAGGAGCATTTTGTTTTTTTATAAGTAAATAATTGATAAATAAAGATAACTGTTTATGATATCTTTATTTTTTTTGGGGGGTAAACTATCTTGGTGTATTAATTATTAAATACACTGCGCGTGTAATTATTGAAAAATAATAGGTAGTGAGTATAGTTAAATATTTCACTTAATTCTAATATTCTGCCTGTTATCTTTTATCTTTTAGATTTTAACTAAAATTCAAATAAACATTAAATTTTTAATTGAATTCCTCTTATTTTACTTACTATAATATGATATCTATATATTATTTATAATTTTACCTTACGCAAGTATACTATATTATAATATTCGTATGCCAATTTAAGCATTTTTGAGTGCATATTTGTTAGTATATGTTAGCTATTTAAAGTATATATCTGATATATTTCCGCATTATTATTATTTTTTTTTATATTGTTTTTGTGCATACTAAATTTGTAATATTTATATTCTGGTCGCGTTATGATTTGAGGGGTTCAAACCGAAAACAGCATTTGTCCAAAAGTCGTGAAAATAAGTTAAAGTACATTACTGTAGTTTTCAATAATATCTACAATGCTAGGAAATCGCTTCATTGAAAAATAATAAAACTGGTCGTCTTTAAAACGCGAGAAGATATACGCTGGTTCCATAAACAACAATTACCCAGATACGTTTTCAACGTTTCCAAACTATCAAGAGAAAACATACAACGGTTTGAAAATACACGTATTTTATTTATCATTAATCAATGATTGACTTTACTAGTAACGAAAGTGTATCTTTATATATATAATATATACGACATCTGTGGTCATTTATCGTCGATGTCAGATATGAGGTATGCCGCAGCCTCTTAAAAAATGGACAATTTATATTCAACTTATTTGTTGTATGAGATTGAAGAATATTTTTCGAACAAAACTTTTGGGTGTTATTAAGACCTGAGAAATTGCTCCTAGTTACTTTTATGAAATGAGAAAAATGTTAAAACTTAAGACAGAACCCGCGATTCTGACTGTTCTGATTGTTTACAAAGTTCTGGGCGAAAATTATTTAAAACTTTCTCATATATATTATTATATATAACTTACTGAAACTTGTGTACTTACAATAAAAAAAAATTATAAATAAATATATAGTCTTTGGAAAGTACATACGTAGGTACATGTTATTATTATAATTGATTACAGAAAGTGACGTAATTCTAAAAAGGACTTTAGTTTTCCATAAAAAAGTGGGTTGAGCATAAAATTAATTTCGGACCTACTCATATTATTGATCTTGAGCGAAGTGAACAATGCATAGGTATTTAAATTTGACATTGATATGTTTTATTTTTTATATACAATTTTATACATTTTTTTAATGTTATGAGGAACGGAAGTTTTTGGATCAGATTTTTTTTATTAAAAACTGTAGCAAGTTGGAACGTTAAAGAGAACATTTTTCGATTCTCTGTTGTTTTTCTGTGTTAAAAAGAAGAAGAATAATGGGAAATTGTAAAAAAAGTACGATGTTTGATGAAGTCGAATTTAATTGAATAAATAATAGTTAGAGACTTGAAATTCGGACTAAATATTTATTGTGCTATAACGTTTATATGATGAGATTATCCTGTCCCAAGATATACGTTTTTTTTACTTAATCGAATTATTATATATTTTATGCAAAGGGGAAGGGGTTGTTAAATACTATTTATATTGAATCCTATTACTTGGTTGGAAAAAATATTTAACCTAATATTGGCGGCAAAATCTTTAAATTATCTAAACTTATTTATAGATGATTATTTCAGGTTTCTTTATGACTTTATTGAAATATTTTTATATAAAAATCTTGAAAATGAAATCTACGTCAAAGGTCCATTATAGTACTATTATGTTTGTTTTATATAACTTTCTTACATGGTATTATATAATTTGTCAAATATTTTTCATTTTGTATTTTATTTTATTCCTGTTTCATCATCATTTTCTTTCGAATTATAGAATAAATTCTGTCGTAGAATTGTAATTCTATTGCGAATTGCGCAATATAACTTGTAAGGATTGGAGCAGAATCCTAAGGAATGAAGTTGGTCGGTGATTTATTGTGACGTTTGAATAACGATGGTAAAGTGCTCGGTCATGTTGGAAAAATAAACATTCAGAATCATTAGGAAAAAAAAACATTATATTCATTCTTCCCGTCGTCAAACCATTATAATGTAATGCAGAAATTTAGTATTTTGTTGTTGTTTAAAATTCATTTATCTATCCAAAATGGAAAAAAATATTGACACAAATATATAAATATATCGTCAAAAATACTTTGGTAAACTCATCAGTATTTGCTAACAATAAAATATTCTTTACTGTAACTTACAAATAAAAATAAATCAATATTGTGTAGCTTTACATTAGTAAGTTTGTAACTATATTTTAGGTTATTATCATATAAAACATCAATTTTTTTTAAATTTTATAAAATCATTTAATAATAAAATATGATATTGTTTAAAACCGAAATGTAAATACATAATATTATTTATGTATAATATATATATAATACATAAAGAAATAATAAATATTGAAACACAGAATAATATTTTTTTTGGTTTTACATTTATCTCAAAAATGTCAAAAATGTTCAATGATTTCGATGAGGTTTTTTTTGCATACTATGCGAATAACTGCAATAACATAATTTGTTTAAATTAAATTTAATGGAATCTGTACATCTGTTAAAATTATCTTTAGAAATGAATAAATTATTATCGGAATTATATATTAAGTAAAAAATTGTTCTATGTATATATAGTATATATGTTATACTTTATATAATATATAATATATTTAAACATCTAAATTCCATATGAATAAAAATAAATAAATTGCATTTATATTCATCATTACCACTGAATATAATTTAATAAAAAGTGAAAATAGTAATAAGTACCCTTTTGATTGTATTTTATATTTTAAAATTAAAGTACCTACGACATGTAAAATAAACATATGTATTTTGTTCATTAAAGTAAAAAATATTTTGGTGTTGTGTATATAATAGTAATTTATTTAAATTATTTTTTATTTTTATCACTAAACAAAATTTTAGACGAGAGGTAGGAGATGGAAGCAATATGTTGGGCGCAGCACTAGTAACGGATAAATTAAATTTGAGAGCAACGAAAATATCATTGCATTCTATAATAGGATTTTAAGTGGAGCTGTCAGTTGTAAAAACAAAAATTGTAAATTGTTGTTATAGTTGTACATTATTACACATAGTTGTCAAGAACTTTTTTTTAAATATTTTGAAGTCACCATATATATATAATAAGTGTATAGTTATCATGGAAACTAGGGTTTTGATTAAAGATTGTTTTATAAATGTATTAAATTTTTCAGTTATAAAAGGTATAGTTGTTCTTTTAAGAAAACTAAAAATGACTATTTAGATAAATTTTCTAGCATAAACTTTTATTAAAACAATCTTTTCTTCAAAACTCATAATCGACTCTGTCTATCCGAAAAGTTATTTTGAGAAAAAAAAATAAACGTCATTGTAAAACCAATAGATTCCTCGGTTAGGTCCAAATTTAGAATGTATTTTCATTGATTATTACATGATTATTACAAATTTAATGTTATTCAAAACATAATGTCTATCATCACAATGACTTAATGAAATTAATTCGTGTTATAACTTATAATCGAACGCTTATACATAACAGTAGTATATTATTATTATTATTAGTATAAGCTATAATATATGTGAAGTATTTCAAAAAAAAAAAAATAATAATAAATCGATTAAGCTAGCACATATTTATTAAAGAAATGATTTTTGAGGGAAAATGTTATAGCCTTTTATTCGTATTGTATATATTATATCCCTTAGGATAAATTGTCTTTCGCTGCATATTATATATATTCGTCCGAAATTGAGCGTTAATGTAGCCCACCCGTAGTCTCATGCATTTATATTTAGTTTATGAAATGGTAGTTTTTATCGCATTACTTCTAGAGATCTTTAGCGTTTTAATAATTAATTTTAGAAGGCCGAAAAAGTTTCAAAACAAAATTAATTTTACTCGATTAAAAGAATTAAAAATATAAAAGTCCACGCAAATGAGGAGCTTTAATAAAGTTTCGATAAGGAAAATAATCGGTAAACCACTTCCAGTGAGAAATAAATAAAATATTGTATCAGTGTTTTCGGAGTATACAAAATAGCTGTACTAACCAAGAAACGGACATAATTTTAGATGTACATTGTACATACATTTATTAAACTAAATATAAATTTATATAGGTATCAAGTAATTTTTGAGACATTCAAAAACTTTTCCTTTTTAAGACATATCTTAATATTTTATATAAAGGTAATAATAAATATATAACATAAATCAATATTATGTAAATGTTTAGTGTACTATTAGTGTTATCATAATTAATAAGTATAGGTGATATATAATGATATTTAGTTTTCATTTTATTATTATTTTAATGGTTAAAATATCGAAATAAAATAAAAGCCATTTATGTAAAACATTTTTGATACGTACTTAAAAATATAGTAAACATTAAAGAAAAATTACCAGAATATCTTTAAAATATATTTGAATAAATACTTTGTTTATACTGTTCGCTAAGTATACAAATACCTTTTCAGAATACTTATGTACCGATTTATTCGAATATAAAATAAAATAATTCTATATTATTAACAAACACTCCATTATTTTGTAAACTATTGTGTGCAAACGTGTGTCAATATTGCCTAACCTAGTCGCCGTGCTAAAAAAATATAAGAATTATATATTATATATATTTATAATTGATACGGTACCTATTATAAGATTTAAGTATATGACAGTACGGAGGATTAAATATTTTATTTAGGTCCTTTCATATACCTTTTATTTAAACTAAAAATGCTTATAAATAATAAACAGTAAATAAATAAAAATGTGCACTTCTCTCGTCGGGTATCAGTATAGATGTAGAAGCACTTAAGATTTATATATAACTATTAATATTAATGATTTTAATCAGTATATTTAACATTATAGCAAAATAGCAATCGTAGAAAAAAATGTGATTAGAGTGAACTTCTCTATATTATAATATAGGTATAATATTTTTAGAATAACTTGATTTAATATAAGTACCTAACTATTACTGTCAATTAATCAATAATTCGTTATATTTTTGTTGAGAGTTTAGTTCTTATTTTAGTTTATTAGAACTAACAAAATATTGTAAGAACTCATTGACTTAATTATTGTATATTAAAATTCTTTATACAATAGTAACATAATTAAACAATCACAAGACATACAGTTAAATATAATTAAAATAATATTCTTATAATATCAAATAATGTTTGGGAAATTTAGAAATTGGAGAGTACTATAATTTGTATAGGTATATATTTTATAAGTATACGTTACAAATCCATACTTTGATGGAAAGTTTTATATTTAATATATTATATAATTTCCTTGTGTTAGAAGACACTAAATAGTAGGTAATATCCCTTAAGTTTATTTAACATTTGATATACTAAACTTATATAAAAAGTTAAGGAAACACTTCGCACGTTGGGTAGGATATATGTAGGGGAAGTCGGTGCATTGTCACTTCAGTACTGAGACAGGATGAAGTATATTATTTTAGATTCGAATGCAATGATAAATCATTGCATTCGATAAAAACGATTCTAAGCGGAGCTTCGGTATAATATTAATTTTTAAAAATGGGTAATTATGATAGTGAAGTGAATTTTTTTTCAAAACATCCTCCTCTACTCCTTAAGTAGTAAATTTGTTAACAGAGAAAAAAATAAAATAAAATAAAATAAACATCATTGTAAAACCACTAGCTCCTTCACTACGCTCAGAACCTAAAACATAATTATGTTATAGTTACATGAAAATAAGTATGATGTAAAAGGTGTTGAAATAAATTAATTTCGTCGATAAAATGAGTGCAACAAACTAATTAATTTTTGGTGCAATAGGCAATAAATACCTAACAAACTACTGAATAACTATTGAATATATTTAATATGTAAAAAAAAAAAATGAACTCATACAACTATTAAAAATGTAATAAAAAATAATTCAATACCTTTAATTATATTAGGATATTACTACATTATTAGATAATTAATATCAATTATTAAGTGTTCATATAACATATATATAGGTAATTTAAATAGTTGGTTGAAGACTGGCTTAGTTAAAACTTTTTTAAGCCGATGTAATAATGTATGTTATAAGATGTATTTGGTACCTATTCATGTAGTTTTTGACAATATACATTTATATGTCAGCCGTAAATTTGAGATGGATGACTTTAAAACGGAAACTTTTGTTGACACGAATTAAATATTTAAAAATTTGTTAGGCATTCATAATGTATTACTTGAAAAATTAAACAATTAATTTTAATACTGATAATACATTTCAATAATATTAACGAATAACTGTAATATAAAGTTACCATAAAAACAACAGAATCTGTACTCTAATGTAATAGTATGATAACAGATAGAGGAATGAATACTACTAACCTATTAAATTATAAGCCAACTACGAATAGATGAATTTTCGTGGAAGAGAAAATGTTAAGTATGGTTTTTATTTAATTCCGCGGACGATTTTCCAACCTGGGGGCCGAATGGGTATTTTCTTGTCCGTTTCTATCGTTTTGGATTTACGTATTTCCATTTGTCCGTATTTCGATTTTTCCGAAGATGCGTGAAGTTTAGGTACACTCCCTATATATACTCTTTGTGTTCACCCTGTAGATCGTCTAGAAGAAAACCATTCCGCCGTTTGTTTCAAATTGTTTGGCCGTTTCCCGCGTCGTCACCCAAGGGCGTCCATCTAAGAAAACTCAGGGGGGGGGGCGAAATTAACGTCATAAACCAAAAACCATATATAAGATATTTTATTTTATAAATTTACATT
>JAIPRL010008675.1:0-19672 GCA_025469235.1 Pemphigus obesinymphae | reverse complement strand
TGTATGTATGTATGTATGTATGTATGTATGTATGTATGTATGTATGTATGTATGTATGTATGTATGTATGTATGTATGTATGTATGTATGTATGTATGTATGTATGTATGTATGTATGTATGTACGTGTGTATGTATGTATGTATGTATGTATGTATGTATATATCAATGGCGTTTTCTCTGAGTGTGCAAGTTGTGTGTTAAGAGGATGCTATACCCGCATTTTCTGTCTCCGTCCATCTAATTGGCAATATAGAAAAATTATACAACGCAAAATTGAAATGATGGCATTTTAGTTAGATTTAGAGCTTAAACACCTATTATCAAATTTAACGAGAAGAACAATTTCGAGTGAACCTCATGGGTTTTTTATCAAATATTCTCAGAAAAAAAAGTTACGGCATTTTTAGTTTTTGATATTTTTAAATAGCTTTAACTTTTTCGTCAGACGATATTTTACAAAACGCCCATGATTTTCATTCGAAAATATTCGTCGTTTTAAATTTTGTAATAGGTATTTATACTCTAAATTTGACCTAAACGCCAAAATTTCAATTCTGCGTAGTGTGATTTTGCTATATTATCTGTTGGATAGACAGAGACAACAAGTGCGGGTGTAACATCCTCTTAACGCCTTACAAAATCTACGTGTACAATGATTATTTTGATCATAATACATATGCATTTTAAAAATAAAAAAACAATGTATGATTGTTTACATAGTATATAAATAACATCAAATATATAACGATTGTCGTAGATCCATTTATTATTAGTAGGTATATTATGGAACGCAAATAAATATATTGAACCAACAAAACAAATACAACCGGTTTTGGCCTCGAAACTCGACCGCGATGTGTTTACGTGTTGTTGGACGATAAATATTTTGTCAACGGCTTTATACCTATAATCGTATATGATCGTATTTCTATCGAGTAACTTCGGTACAGTGTCAATACCTGACCAACGCGTTAACTTTTGAAACAATGACTTGCCGGATATGACTATGCCGAGTGCCATCGTAATGTTTTCAATTGTGTATATCGTAGTTACCCGTTTATGACTTTATGCAGATATAGGATAATACATTGAACATACGAGTACAATGTTCACTTTCAAATGAACAGCATAGCGTGTAAATGAGCCAGGAGAGTGAAATTATATTACGCGTACCCAAATTATTTCGTGCGCCTTATTTCACCACTCTACTTACCAAGGGCGGAAATAACTGATAATGTTTATATTATAATATGTATGTGTATAGGTACCTTAAGATTAATAATAAATTGTAACTTAAATTTGATTTGTGTGTTACTGGTATAATAATAAAATATACAATATAGATCAAATTCACAGCTAATGATATTAAACATTAAACAATTTTTGAAACATACCGAACGAATAAAGGATTACACAGTTCAAATTAAATTAAATAAAAATAATAAATAATAAATTACGAGTAGGTACTTATAAGTATGTAGTGTCTTTGGTTCAACAGTAATATTATAATATATATAGGTAGGTACTAGGTACTCACATTATAAGTCGGTGACAGACTGGCCTGCAGCTGCACACCTAAATCTATAATAAATAAAAAAACCCACACAAATGGTAACAATAAGTTTTTTACAATAATTTTTTAATATTAGATTTATTTAACAATGATTAAAATATTTAGGCCCGCCGCTCGCGGTACGAATATAGATATTATATTATAAAAAAAAGTAAATTAATTACACGCAACTATTCAAGTCGATTATTATATAATACGTATTATACTCGTACACAGTGGTAAATTCATTACACGGGGTTATTCGAATAGTTTTTTAGAATTTTCGTATAAACTTGAATGTTGTATAAATGTTTGTATAAACTAAATCCAAAAAAACATGATTGTGATAGTGTACATCACACGACGGACGGTGGACAACAATGGGTGTGGCACATTTATTATAACTATAATTTACAAACGGATAATAATTATTATTTATAACATATATGTGAGTGTGTGTGTTATAAATAATTATTGAAGCCTTAAAGCACCCTTTATATGGCAATTCAGGCCGTAACAGTGTTTGTAAATTGTGACCCAGTACAGCCCTCAATAAGACCGGTCCATACATAAATTAGACTGAGATAGGCCTTACAAAAAAAATTGCCTGAACTGAATTTTGAAACGAATTTTTTTCGGGCCGAGCCTAGGTTTTTGGCTTTAATCTGAACATGTCTGATATGTATATAATAATATATATCTGTCGACAAATATTTAACAATTTTCAATAGTTAATAAAAAAAAAAAAACTAAAAAATAAATAATAAAATAGTGTTATATAGAATACTGCTAATGAATATACCAAATTTGATAACTATGATAATTCATTGATTTTCATCATTTTGAGAAGAGCTTGATGTAAAATACACAATTTTTTTTACTATAACTGTAAAAAAATTAATTTTTCTATGTAAAACTCCGGTGAAGGGCTATTGAGGTAATCAGAACTGACGCAAAGAAATATTTATGGAGGAGTGTGTATCTCAAAGTGAATAAGCAGAAAAGAAAAGTCATCAATTTTTTTCTAATTTTTTGAATAGAACAATATTTATAGTTTATTAACTTTCTGTTTTTAACTGAACTTCGTTTCGCTTATTGCTTTCCAGGGATGGGGGAGAGTAAGACCATCCTCCCCCCCCCACATACAGACACTTAAATCTGGTCCTGTGGTTAATTGAATATACCAGTTACTTATGTGTTTTAAAAGTTATAAAATCGTATCTGCGAGATTTTTATTATTCGTGTAGGTATACTATATAGACTGCAGTGCCAACAACAAATAGTACACGCAGTAAAATGTTTATTGGATATGAATTTATCTCCAGGTAAAAAAATTAGTTGATTATTGACGCATCGCATATTTTAACAAAATAAATAACAGGTAGGTAACCAACAAATACGTGATGTTTGACATCTACTATTATTGCTAATCATCTTTTATAAAATTGATTATAATCATCGGTTTGTTTTTAAAGTTTTTATTCTTAGTTTCAGATTTATTTCTACTTTGCGCAGTCATATTGTGCTTTCTAATATTGTTTTCAAATATTACACCACAGGAAAAAAAATAAAAATAAATATTTTTGAAAAATATGAAAATAGCTATTTTATAGAATTATTTATCAATAATACTAAGAATTTTTTTTATTAAATTTGGTTGAATTTTAAATGAAGAAGAGCAATTCTTAATTTCAAAAACACAGCAAAATATTGCAAAATTGTATAATTCTTTCATTTTTTTTAACATTTGTAGATAGCTATATTTAGCTACAATTTTGCGATATTTTGCTGCATTTTTGAAAATATGAATTGAACTTATTCATTTAAAAATTCAGCCAAATTCAACAAAAAATTTTCTCAATATTATCGATAAATAACTCTATAAAATGGCTGTTTTCAAATTTTTAAAAAAATCAAAAAAATTTTTTTGACGATTTTTGAATAATTATTTTGTAAATCATGCAAAAATCAAGGCCATTAATCATATATTTTATTTTAAAATATGCAGTAAAAATTCTCACTAAATCAAGAATTAGTGCTACTAATTTTCCAATTATTTTAGGTACACACTGTATATTTATATTGTTATTTGTTTAACGAGGGTCTAGGATTAAAAATTGTATCGACTAAAATTGAAAATTGTTTTCGTTAATTTAAAAATAGTTTTTTATTCTATTTTTAATAACCATGAGAGATTATAATATTAAGATAATATAATATATATAAATAAAATAATACTATAATAATAAAACTGTAGTTTTTAAATTTAACGTTTTGGTCGATACAGGTCCTGAATAACAAATCTTAGTGGGAGGAGGGTGTAAAATTCATAAATTTGCCGATTCAAAAATATTTTTTCTCGCTTCGCTCGAATACGTCACAATTTTACGAATGACAAATCACAGAGAGAACTAAATGTATTTATTATTTGCCAACTCGAAAAAAATGTAATCATATAGGTATTATAACAATAGAATACCTATATATTTTGAATTCTTTTATTCTATGGTAATACCAGATAAAATGGTGATAACGTTGTAACTTGTTAGTTATATTATCAGGGGCATAGTAACGGGTTTGGAGACAATCCCCCCCCCATCCCTCGAAATGTTCAATGTATGGAAAAAATTGAATTAAAAAAATATGATATCAGTTAAAAATATTATTAATAACTATATTTTTAATATATTTTCAAGTTCATACAAAATCACGTGTTTCAAAACAGTAATATAAAAACGTTTTGAACAATATTCCGGAAATTATTTTTATTTAATAGGTAGTATAAAAGCGCACCGCAGGCGGTTGCCCGGACTTTCTGTGTTTAATATTTGTATTTCGTATTATGTGTTTTGTCAGTCATTTATTTTACTGTCGTCGTGTAATTTGACAATCGGTGGACTGCAAACGGTAGTTATCAAATAAGCAAAATATTATACAATTTTAAATCTACTCTTGGCGATTTATTCACGTACGTTGTTATATATATTATTTTTATAATATATTGTTATATTTTATGATATATATTTTATTTTATTTAAAACACATATGGTACCTATATTTTAATAAATAATAATGTAATGATATCAGATAAGTATGTAGATATAAGTATACAACATAACACATAATATACACTATTCACTTATTAATACGTATATATATATATATTTTGCATTATGATTTTAAATACAAATCACAGTATATTAGTTATAAGTTATAACATAGGAATTATAGTAAAATAGACGCATAGTGTTTACGAAAGTGATATAATTTTAGAGAAAATGGTACAGTTTAGGTTTCTGTCGTATTGTCGTAATTTATATTATAATTTATTTAGTTTTATATATAACTACTATATTGTAAGCATTAACATTTAACTATATTATTTTCAGTGGTTGAATTGGAAAAAAAATAAGGACGGACTTTGGGCTTAGTTAACAAATCAACGTTCCAGGATTTACCTTTTAGATAAAAAGAAAAATTTTTAAGAAAGCATTCCTCTATAAAAAAATTTAACATTTATTCCTTTTAAATTAATTATCGAGGAAACTGAACTTATATGTAGAACGAAATGTAGTTTTTATATTATTTTTTTTATAAATTACTAATAAGTGGTCAAAAAGTTTTGAAAATTGTATCCTGTTAATTACCCGTCAATACGTCAATTTGTCAATGCTATTGTAAATAATGTGTATACATTTCAAGTATCTGTCATTAATAGTTTCTGCTGTATAACAATTTTTGATCATCTTTGGTATAGATTTCTTGTTCACATAAGAAAACTACCTGCTGGAAACATATTGAAAATTGTTTTCTTTAAAGTATCAACTACAATAAATTTTCTATCAGAAAGCGTATACTCCCATTAAACTTATTTTACCTAAACTAAAATCTGAATAAAAATGACTATACGATAGCAAAATATCCAAAACACAGTGATTAGTAGTAGCAGTAGAACGCAAATCGTTATTCCACTAATAAAATTAAATGTAAACAACTACCTAATACTAAAAATGTATCGGTGTTGCATTGATTTCGTCCATATTTCACCATAGTTTTATACTTAAACCATTCATAGGTAATTAAGATTATTTATTACCTATGATTCCAATATTATTTAATAAAATTAACTATTCAAGATTGTATATTATTTTATCTAAAACCTATTATGCAATAAGGACAAAAACCATTCGTTTTCGTAATTTCACTAATTTTCCTAAAAAAAATTACATTTTTTAAAAATGTTGAATTCAAGCTAAAACGAACACTGCGTTCTCTGCATTCCTGGATGAATAAATGAAGGGATAGGCTGTCAAATATGAAAAAAATATAGAGTAGCTTCGTCCTCCTGCGTCCCTCCCCAAATCCACCACTGATTATATTATAATATATACACAGAGCACGTACATATATAGCCAAATATAATATGTAATACTCCAATAATCTATATTATATTGCGGCATAGGCATGTCCAGACTTTCTTCACATGCATTCACCCCCTCCCCCCCCCAAAAAAAAAGGTCAATATTTTTTTTATCATTTTTTTCTCATAATCAAGTTATTAATTGTTTCAAAATTCAACGTACTAAATTTTGAATATATAAAAATGAAAAATATTAGTGACTCAAGTCTTTCATGAGTCATTGTGCTGAAAATTTTTGTTTTCACGATGGCCAATTTTTAAAATGCATGTTCGCACGAACTGCAGCTAGTCACAGGAATGGTGGCGAAAAGTATTATTACATTATAAAAATACGCGAAAATGTGTTCTATCATTTGTAATTAGGAAATTAATTCAACTAATAATTGTCTTAGAAGTTATAGCTGTTAATTCATCAATGAAAATCTAAAATAAGGTGCACTTCGCTCGTCGAGTGGAAGCACTTATTGGATAGGATACCTACCTACTCTTGGTGGATGTATTGCATTTGGAAGCAATGATAAGTCATTGAACTCGAAAAAAACAATGTTGAGTACAGTCACGGTGTACTTTACATAACTATTAATATTAATGATGTTTTCAGTAAATTTAACATTATATTAAAAGATTAATCGTAGAAAAAAATAAACATCCTTGGAAAACTACTAGCTCCCTCACTACGCTGAAAATCTAAAATACTTTTTTCCCACGATATTTTCAATTTAGTTGAACAATTAAAGTAACGCACAACTAACGTTACATTAAATTTTTTTAGGTATTAAAATCTAATTTTACCAAATATTTGGGCTTAAATACCTCAAAATTGATAATTTTGTTGAAAAAATTTAAATGATTATAAAAAAAATCGTAACTAGAGATTTTTGAGATTTTTGAATTTAATTAGAGTAACGTATATTTAACGTTGTATAAAATGTTCAGGTCTTAAAACCCAAAATTACCCCTTTTAAAAGTGGAAACCTCAAAATCTAATAACTTAATAATTATCTTGATGAAATAATCAAATAACCCACTATTGAAAAACATTTTAATTAACGAGAATATATTACTAAATTAAATATTCGTTGTAAATTTCAAGATTTTAAAGTTCTTATTTTTGAAATTACGTAGAAATGAAAAATCTCGATTTGACAAAATTGTATTTTTGCTGTTTTTTTTTTGTCATTTTTGGGTAGTTTTTCCTTCCTTACCCATTAAAAAAACAAAATTTATAATACTAGATATAATTTGTATTAGCCACAGACATATATATGTTATCATGA
Organism: Pemphigus obesinymphae; assembly: GCA_025469235.1. Lineage (NCBI taxonomy): Eukaryota > Metazoa > Arthropoda > Insecta > Hemiptera > Aphididae > Pemphigus > Pemphigus obesinymphae. The sequence continues at coordinate 12,421 of JAIPRL010008675.1, read as the reverse complement.
ATATATTTGTAATATAGCACAGAACATGGTAATTCAGACAACATTTAAATTTTCGGCTGATTTTGCAGGTCGTGCCTGCGTATGATCGGAACGACACGTAGACACGCCTATGTATTGCGGTTGCCAATTTCGTTTTTCAAATAACATTGATTTAGATTGGAGCGGCTGCACACGGCGATTGCAATCCTTCGCGATTTGGACGCTGTGGAAAAACGCAGCCGTACTGCGAATTATCGTCCGAACGTCAATGTAATAAAAACGCAACCCCGCATATAATTGTATGAGATGTGGCTATACGGGTAACGATTATCTTTTAATTAGTTTTTATACTGTATTCAATAATACAATAATAACTGCAGTGTATTGATATTGGTTTAATGCAGATAATACTACTAAATGGGTCTGGTACGAAATCCCGACAATCAAAATCCCGACATGTCAAAATTCCGAAAATTCGGCACAGAATATTAATTGTTGTACTCGTGTATAAAAATAAGAATAACCATGGCGGAGTCGAAATTTTGACGTAACGCGTATATTTTGACGGCTAAATTATTGTCGTAGAAATGTTTAATGGTATCTTTATTTTATTCGCACTCAATACCATAATAATAGTTGTAGTTTTGAGTTGTTTGGTCCTTTAATGTGGGATTCCTATTGTAACGATGTGTATGGCGTATGCATTCATTATTCAAACTTTATCAAATATATAATATGACACACAATTTATTAAAATAACAATTAAACTTTCTACTTACTTTTCACTATATATATTTATAAAGTTTAAAAATAAAATATTGGAATACAATTATTCTATACATAGGTTTATTAGTATGAGTAATATTACGTAAATAATAACATAATATACCATAATTACAATTTAAAAATCACTAATATGGTATTTATATATAAAACAAAATACTGTAATATAATTTACACCACTAAATCAATACGGTCTTAATTATTAAAAAAAAATTATACAATTAATTCTCCATACAGCAATAGAATAGAATAGAATTATAGATTAATAGAATAAAAAACCATTATCAATAATAACCAATTCAGTATAATGAACCATATTATCATTCAAATTTCTCAATTCACACTAGAAATAAAAATTACGAGTATAATAATTAACTATTCACGGAAAATTCTCTATTTGGAACTAATAATCAAAAATAGCCGACTGCAGACGTGTGTTGGGTGATCGAGTATTGGAATATCGCCCGGGTACCTTATTTAGTTCTTATTCATAAGTATTACCATTGATTATATATGTATTATAGACGGCAATCGATTTTTGATATATTATATATATATATAATAATATAATATTATTCGGATTAGAATACATATATTTTCATTTGGTGCTCCTAAATTAATAATATTTTAGTTCATGTCTTCTCTTTAATGTGTTCACTATTGACACGTAAATTGATCACAAAGTGTAGTAATTACATATTATTAGGCATTAGTACAACCTTTTTTTTTATTATTATTATTTAGTGAATTTTCTTGGTTTTCACATATGTATAAAAATTAAAAATGTGTTATAATTCTAAAACTCGATACACGATCTCATCTTTTTCACGAAATACTATGTAGGTACATATATACATAATATACATATTAAATACAGACCGTCAATATAATATAATAAAATAATATTATATTTTGTCCCACGACAAAGGATTTTATTACCTTTTATTCTATTTTAGAGAGTTTATTTTTCGGTTTTTTAATTTATTTGATAAACGAATAAGAAAAAACTATCAAACAATTAGCATAAAAATTGGTAAAAACGATTGTGGTTCACGGAAAAAACTATTTGAGACATTTAATTCATAATAGCCTTAATTTTAGTTTTTAAGACCTGAAAATGTAATACAGTGTTAAAAGTACGCTATTCTAGCTACATACATTTTTTTTGAAAATTGGTAGGTATAGTATTTTTTAATAGTCATTTCAATTTTTTTTTTTTTTTTTTTTGAATACCCATTTAATTTTTTGACATTTTGGTATGAAATGTATTCAAATTTTAGGTAAATAATGGATCTATAAACCTGAAATTTTGATCAAATACGTATTATATTAGCACATTATGAAAGTAAAAAATTTTAAAAATTGTTTTTCCAATTTTCGGCTATTTATAGACATTTTCCATTTTGAGTCATTTAATTCATAATAGCCTTAATTTTAGGTTTTATGACCTGAAAAATTTAATTTTATTAAATTAAAATTACGTCATACACACAAAACAATTTAAAAATCGGTAGGTAGGTATAATATTTTTTAATAGCCATTTCATTTTCTTCAAAAATATGAATTATTTTGGTATGAAATGTGTTAAAATTTCGGGGAAATTATGTATAAATTTGAAGTTTTCACCAAAAACAGGAAAACTCAATTTTCCCATTTTTTATTTTTTTTAATATGTATTTATTGATATTATTGTATTATTTATCAAAAATATAATGATGAAATCAGAATTTGAAGGTTGGACTAGGTTTTAAAGTTATATCAATTTGAAATTCAACGATTTTATCATATTCGTTTAAAACGTTTATTTTTTTATGTTTCACAACAGTAGTCTACGTAGTCTAGTGGGAACAAAAGGTGTTATCATGCGGGGGGTCCTCGGTTTAAATCCCTTTACATTAGAGTGACCATATTTTGAAATTAAAAAGCGGGAATCGATATAAAAGTGAATATCGTAATAATTTTCTACTTAATATTTTCATAAATCGGTTTGAAAATGGTAAATAAGGAAAAAAAATGGCCATTCGTCAATTTTCTGCAAATTTTTTTAGAAAAATAGTAGAAAAGTAAAAAATAGGAACACATTTTTGTACAATCCCACAAAAACGGACAAAAAGCTCCCTGTTTAAAGTTCTTCTTTAAGTTAAAGTTAAATCTTCTAAAACGAAATAATCCTGCAAAAAACGGGACGAATGGTCACCCTACTTTACATCCAAATAAGTTTTACACTTTTTCAACTTTTTTTATTCATTATATTATATAATATTTATATATATTATATATTATTAGTATAATCTACAGTAATAATAAAATTGTCAAATATATCCACTGAAGCTATGCTCACATTTTTTTTTTTTTTAGAAAGAAATGATTTATCATTGCTTTCAAATTCATAACATCCACCACCAGTATCCTGCCCAACTAGCAAAGTGCTTCCACTCCCTACTGACCAGCTTTAATTTTATTTATTTATGATTTGAAGGAAGTGATTCGAGAAATTATTTGTATTAGTCGGTAACCAAAAAAGTTTATGAATTTTTTTTTTTTTATGCTTATTTACATTTCAAAAATTTTGTCGGTATTTTTGAGGCACACGCTCGCCTAGGGGCTAGAAGGTATCTATATATTTTATTATAAGACATTATTATTATATTATTAAGTAAGCCAATTTTAATTAAGTACCCATTTAAATTCTAAATTGTACATTTCAATGACGCGTATTCTGAGTTTACAACGGAATAAACGCCGTGTATAGCAAATGTCTTTATACATGTATAGGCAATTTTAATGATTTTAATAAAAATAAAAATCTTATAATTGAAAAATATTTAAGTAAATTTTAAAAGTAATTTAAAAATAGATCTGTGTCAGTAGCACTTTTCGTTGTTATGTAATCATGATATTTGTTAAATAACCATGTAATACATACTTTTTGTAATAATTGAGATATTGTTTTTGGTAGATTAACCGTAGAAAAATAAAATAGGTTTCATTATGTACTGATGTGTTGAACAATTACTTTCCTATAATATGTTGAAAAATCCAAAATAATGAAGAATAAATACTTCTGTAAAAAATTTTTGAAGAAAATTAGAAGCATAAAATTACGTTAAAAATAGATCAAATTCTCACCTTATTATGATTATTAAAAATATGCAAGTCATTTTCTAACGATACTTAGACTTTGAGATTCAACTTTTATGTATACAACCCCCCTTTCTTTATTATCTATGTCTCTATATAAACCAAAAACATGTAAATATGATATTAAAGTATTAAACATGAAGAGTAAATCAAATACTAGATATTAGATAAATAAAAGATAATATTATATTCTGTGATAATAGGTATTTTCATATTTATTCATTAAACAATGTAAAATAAAATATAATCATATTAGAATTTAGGTAGGTAAGTATAATCAGTAATATAGGTTTAGTTAATGATATATAATAATAATATTACACGGTTGTTATTTGAATCACACAGCGATCTACAGACGCGTGCATGGAATTCGACCTTCAAACTGACAATAATAATTTAATAAAAAATAATATTTAAAAAATTTATGAGATTGTTTTTGTTTGGGCCGGGCGGGCTAAATGATAAATACTTGGGTCGGACTAGGCCGGGCTTTTATTATGAATACTCAGGCCGGGCCGGGCCTTCTTAAAACAAAAAGGGTTCGTTTAAATTCGGGTAAATTTTTAAATATTATTTTCGGGCCGGGCCAGACTTTATGGAGAATTCTTGGGTCTGCCGGACCGGGCCTGGAATTTATAAGAAGTGGTCGGAAAAAATTCGTCTGGTGCAGGTCTCTGATAGGTAATAGGTATCAATAACAATATTATATTTCTTATAATAGTAATACGATTGTGTTAACTATAATAAATTTAGAATGACGAATTGACAAGTGACAACCACTGAAGCCATAATGTGTAGGTACTAACATTATTATCGGAATCCGACATTCGGATTTTTAACGTAGGTGCTAATTTTGGAATAAAAAAAACTAAAATATTATTAAAAATATAATTTTAATGAAATTGTAAATAAGTTACAGATAATCAAATAATAATTAATATATAATTTTTAAAATTGTAAAAACCATTTTTAAAAATCACGTTATTTATTCGACTAAATTTAACTTTGTCAATTTTGTCGACTTTTATTAGGTTGGTTAATTTTTCTGACTTTTTACAAAAACTTGGAGAGTAGGACCCCCCACCTCCCCCCCCTCAGGACGGCCCTGGGTCAATACGTTCTTTTAATCCTCTACTCTCGATTATACCTGAATATTATGTATTTCTATTTGTATAAATGATCTGTTTTGGATGTTTTTTGGTGATAGAACATTGTAAACTATATATTTACAAAACGTATAGAATTATGGTGTATTGCGCGTGGACACACAATATTCTAATAAGCGTGCGTAGTTACGGGTAAACATCGTACTCCGTCCTCCTGTTGTCGTCTTACAGCGTTGTCGACGTTGCCAAACCGAGCATATGGGTGGTTCAGGTGAGTGGGAGGGGTGGTTGTTGTTTCGGTTCACAGGAAAATGCGGTGCATCCGAGGACAATGGCTCTCGGCGGTGCGTGTTTGTCCGTGTATAAAAACCTACGGCATTGGCCAAGGAAGACGAGTCACCGATAGTCGAGACCTTGAACGTCAGGATGAAAGTGATGCCCCGTGGCGTTTGGGTGGACGGTGGTCAGAGCGCCCAGTGCACGTGCACAGCGCCCGTTTCGCCCGGTCACCATATTGTATAAATTATAATGTTTATTGAAAATATAAATTATATAAATATATTTACTCCTAAAACTTCTCTTCTATTTTTTTTTTTTTTTGTGGCCCAAAATCCAACTAACGCACGCATATGTCTCTCTGTACTAAAATAAACGTTAACAATAAATATATAAACTACGAAACTATAAAATATAGTAATATAATAATATACTTAATACTGAAATAAGAAATGTGTATGTGTCTACACTATAATATAATAATATGTCAAGTGACGACATTTTGTTGCACGATGCGGACAGGTAAAACGGCCATGATAAAAACAATCACGATAAAATGTATATAAATATAATAATCATTTAATACCTGTACCGCATTATTAGGTAATCGTAAATCATCGTAATCGTCAATTTGTGTATCTATCGGTGCGCAGCACAGTCCGAACACCGATCGCTTGTTGGTCAGTACTTTTATATTTTATACATGCGACTAATTTTGTGCGTTGCGTAAAAACGCACAATCCGAACAATTTATACACAATTAATGTATTGAATGCATCGATGTGTGATGTGCAGTGCGGAATCCGCATGCGGACGTCGTATAAACGGAACCGTACCCTTAGGCATAATCTAATTTTTCCTATACTCATAAATATAACGTGAAATAATTTCGAATTATTATTATTTATTTTTTTAAATTCTATTGATTTATTTATATTCTAGGTAATTTATCTTAAATAAATCTTTCTAAAAAAAAAAAAAAAATGGGGGAAAATCCCATTCGTATAAATCAAATGTATGTACCATGTATTGTACTAATGTTATGTTTCATAGGGCGTAGGACGTTTGCGCATCGCTATTGTTAAAAATTACCTTTTTATAGGCCGTTTGCGCATTGCTTTTGTTGAAATATTCGTAGGACGTTTGCGCATCGCTATTGTTAAAAATGACTTTTTTATAGGTCCTTTGCGCATTGCTCTTGTTGAAAAATTCTACCTTTACATATAAATATCCAAAGATCGATAAAATCGATATCTCAGTTTTACCAAAATCGTTATTAATTGGTTAATATTCCAAAAAAAGAAAAAAAAAGTTACGAAATTATATTATTTATCTCAGTTTTATTAAAATCGTTAATATTACAAAAAAAAAAAAAAACAAAATTACGAAATTATTTAAATTATATATATAAAACATTCATCTCAATGACTAGAATCGTTAATAGTATTGGTTAATATTACACAAAAAATTACAAAATAAATATTATTTTTAAATCTAAATCCTTTTAAACCTGTACCTATCCCATAATTTTTAAAAAATGTTGACGATTTATTTCTCTATTTTTATATTTTAAATAATTTTCTATTAATAATATTTTATTAATCTAATAAATTATTTACTAACTAGTTGTTATATTTGTTAACACGTGTCACTTAATAATGATAATAACAGTAACGATAAGCATTATCAGTACTTATATTTCCCCACGCCACCACAGATATATATATTAAACATATATATATATGTTTAATGTATATATCTGTGCACGCCACTAACAATAACTAGTTGTTATCTATATCAGTGCCCCACGCTATGCCACTATCGACGAATTATGCGATATACATCGGTGCATTGTCATGTCACCGTACTACCTGTTATATTGTTAAAACGTGCAATGCGCAAACGACCTACCAATTTTTGACCTGGACGGTTAATGATGCGCAAACGACAAACGCCGGTTTTATATTGATAGATGTTTGGTGTCTTACGGCAGCCCATATATTTGGAAATGCCTCTTTTTTATTTGTTTTTCTCTATGGTTTATGTATATATACCTATATTCAATAAATAAATAAGATACATAATAAAATAAAACGATTGTAGCATGGACGGGTTTTTAAGAGGACGCTACACATGTTCAAAACACGGCGGAAAACACCTTCACGCATTTCCAATAGCATACATTATATAATAGGTATAATTAATATAAATTGTATCAATATAAAGGTGAAAACTTAAACTCTACCCGTAAGCCAGATTTTTGAGATTAATTAATTCTACCATGTTCTATAATTTTTTGAAAGTAAGAATTTTTTATGTTTTTCAACAGCTTATAGAACACGGTAGAATTAATTAATCGTAAAAGGCCAACGTACAATAATAGTTTAAGTTCTCACCTTTTTTTTTTTTTGACATAAGTCCATAATTACACAAAAATACAAGTAAGAATACGAGTATAGAGTTATTTTTAGATTAATTCTAAACTATATTTAAATACTTTTAAATTGTTTTTTAATTTTTCTTAAAGTTTCATAAAAATTGTCTATTCAAAACCCCTTAAAAATCGAATGTGTAGCGTCCTCTTAAGCAAAAATTTGACGCACGATTAGGCGAAAAACTTGATTTTGTCAACATCTCACCACTTATTTTTTTCGTTCTTTTTGTTTTCATTGAATATTATAGGTACAAGTAATATAAAATATATAAAAATATTCCGATACGACTTTTAATTAAAATTAAAAATAATTGTATGTCCGGATAGATATTACCCCTCTTTCTTACTCTACCCATAATCTAAATACATATTGTTATTACCCAATGTGGTTATTAAAATAATTTATTATATAAATGTAAATTGCGTTATTGTTTTTGTCATTATATTAATATACGCGTGTCAAAAATGCTCGATAATAACAAACCGATTTTAGAGTAACGTTATTCTCCGTTTCTAAGCGTAGACAACAAAATCAATTTACGTACAGTGAATAACGTTTAGAAATTTAAACCTATTTAATACCTATCAACTTGTTTATTATTTCACGATTTAAATCATTTTTTATTTCGATTACGTAGACAAATGGATACCAATAGCTACAATAGATGAGCCATCTGATAGGCAAAATATTATAATCATTATTCTAATAAATAATAATCAATGACATTACTTGTTTATATATTATATAATTCATAAAATAAATAATATAACATGTCCGTATAACATGTAAAACCATATTTAGTCAAACATAATGTTACGATTATGCTTCTATATACTATAGTTTAATATACTTCATAGCAAATAATAAGCCTCTGATTAATGGACGCTACCGGTGGAATTTATATGAACTAAGAAAGTGCCGTTAAAATAGGTGCCCTTTAATAAGCCGGGTGTTAATACCTAATCTTCCCTATACCGTCGTTTAATCACAATAATTATTAATGATGAAATAATTAATAAGATACGATAACTGGTATCTCATGCTTCGTGTATTTGGATAATAAATAAAAATTGAAAAAAATGTACCGCCCCATGCATTTCACTTACAAAAAAATAGTAGAGGTACGCTAAAATTTCTGAAAAATCAGTCCCTTCGCACCCCCCCCCCCAATTTGATTTCAACATACCAGTACAAAATAGCCCCCCAAATCAGTAATTCATTCGTTCAAATAAAAAATAAAAATTGAATATCAAAATGCATAGGTACAAGACATTTCTCTTCATATATAGATTATTATACAACTAATAATATATTTATCTTGAAAATTGTTATGTTAAAATAATAATTGAGTGTACTATAGTAAATGTAATCCAAAAATCTAATAACTTAACATGCTCGAAAATTGTAAAATTTTAATCAATTTGAATAATTTTTTTTTTTAATGAAAAATAATTTAACAAAATGGAAATTTTAAAATGTTCAAATATATAATTCCATACCAATTTTTTTAAATTTTTAAAAAAATTAAAAATATATGTCATAAAATTGTAATCATTCTATAGATTGTTGTCCAAAACAGTATTCAGAAATATTGGTTTACTACAGGAGATATTAATTTTGTCCGGTCAAACAGGGTTTTGGAACAATACAGCGTGCATAGCTACCACATGAGATCCTGGTTTCCGATGGCGTCTAAATGGAAAATTTTGGCGGCTGTACTTCGCAACTGAGACACGGTACTATAATCGCATGAGATCCTAGTAGCCTAGAGAGGCACGAGAGTTAAATTAGAGTTAAATAATACAGATAAAAATCATATAAAAATATACATCTCAAAATATTATGTTAACATATTAAAGTTAAAGTTTGTTGTATGCCAAAAATTTCCTTATTTTTAAGTCTATAATTTATAATTTTAAAATAAACCTATTTCGAAAGATGTAAACCACTATTTTTTCGACAGAAATTGATTTAAAAATTTATATGAGAAAAAAGTTTTAGTGGTAAAATCATCGAGTTTGATAAATAATTTTATCTACTAAAACCCGTAAAATTTTATTAAACTAATTAAAATTTACATTTTGTTTTTAAGTACCCCTTATATTTTGTAGTTGCAGGACTAAAATGTATAACAATTTACATTAAGGAATAGCATTTAAAAAATAAAGAAACTTAGGTTTTTTATGTTGTCGTTTATTGGTCGTTCCGTATATTAATTAACAAAACACTGCTTAAAATTTATATGAGATATATATGCTGTATATATCAGAAATTTTATTAGACAGCCAAAAAATACAAAACGATTTGCTCACGATTTGACTGAAAAAAAAAATAGAAGGCCACAGAAAATATAGAAGGCCTCTTCGACTAGGGTCCCATGATATGAATAATCATTCATATTGATAAACGAAAGAAAAATCTTCTATAATGATAATAATATTATATAGTATATAGAACTGAATCAATCTAATAGAAGGCTACATCAATGAAAATAGAAGGCCTATTTGACCAGGGTCCCATAACAAAAGCATCTGATTTTATTTATAAATGAATGAAGTGACATTTCGACAGTATACTATACTAGGCGCCGTAGTATCCGATTCAATTGTTGTCTGACACACGTGCAACATAGTAAAATCGGGTTTGTATTTACAATTTCGTGAATAATTGTATAATTTTAGTATATGATGATATATTATCATAATTAATTAAGATAACATAATCAATGACTATGACTTGTAGGCATTGTATTCTAATTAAATTAAATTTTAAAAAAAATATTCACAATTTAATTAACATGTTATTTATACACTCGTAAAAAATTAAAATTAAATTAATCAAAAAAATAATTTCTACATATCATAGATTATGTTCTCTTAATTATTTATAATAATAGGTCATCAGATACTAAAATTATACAAAATTATCCTAAAATAAAGTGATTGTACACGAAATTGGAAATACAAATCCCAATTTTATTATGTTACGCTTGTATAAGACAAAGACAACTGAGTCAGGTACCATGTCCCCTTAATTAATTTAATTCACAGTTTTATTAACATCCTCTTATTTCTCAAACTCTAACATGCTCAGGTTTGCCCCTTCACATATTAAAGAATTTAAAGATATTTCTTGGTAGCTACGACAAGCATAACTATTAAATTATTGAACAGTTTTGGTAATTATGACCAGTTCAAAATTGATTGACATAATTATAAATTTAAAACTGCTGTAACTCTACTGCAATTTTTAATTTATGAACATTGTTAAAGGGGTGCAAAAACATTTTGGAAGGGTGTAGTGAATTGTACATTTGCTACACCTAAAACATATTTTCGATTTGTATGAAATGAATGTGTTATATGGGATTCATTTTCTAAATAAATAAACACTTAAATTGATTTAACATTTTTTAAAAAAAAATTTCATGTTCTTTTTATAATTTTGTTGAAAAAAAATTACAATATTCAAGATTTGCTCATATTTATCCAATCGACAACCTTCCAAAAATCTTCATAATTCTTTAAAAATTATTTATTGACTTTGGATATATTTTTAAGCATAAAAACTAAATTAATATGAATTTCTGTATATATTTATTAAAATGTTAGATAATTTTCAAGTTAAATCAGTGTCAAAATCCGAGAAGTTCGATAAATTTTTGGATTACCTATCTATCTACTTTGTCAACCTATTCTACAGAAATTCTAGATAAAGGGTGAAAGACTATCTTATAGAAAGCCAATGCCAGCTTTCGCTTAAGGCGGAATATTATTAAAATTAATAAATTACCAGTATTATTTCTCAATAAACTTCAGTCACCGATTATTTCAGATCCCGATAAAATAAATAATTCTTTGCAGTGCCGGATTTAGGAGGAGCAAAACGGGGCACTTGTCCACACATGGTGTTACGCAAAATATAAAAATATTTAAGCTTTTTATCCCACTTTTGAAAGTAGGGTCCCATTTATTGCTTTTAATTTTTAATAGAATTTTGGTAGAATGACCTTCTTTATATTTTTGCTTATTTAAATTTAAGAAGGGCGTAACAATTATTTTTGCCTCGAGCGACAAATTCTGTTAATCCAGCACTGATATTAGGTATAAGAATTGCACACAAAAGTAATTCCACTTATGAGGTGTTGTACTAAAAAAAAAATACACTTACAAGGTGTCACACTCAAGACAGTATTTAATAATTCTGTTTTAGAATTTATTGTTTTGGTATATGTATAGGTATATAAAATGTGGTATTTAAATTCTTAAAATTATAATAATTTATTTAACAATCACAACTGCAGAAATTTAAATCAAAAAATGTCTAAATTTTATATGACTTATTATATTATATTATAGATAGTTTGCAGAATACTATTAACAATGTAAATAATAAATATTTTATTAACTTTAGAGCCAAATCGATACAATGTTAAAAACATAACGATCATATTTATAAATATTTTATAGTTAAATTAATTTGTATATTATGTGTATTAAAGGAGAATTTTGCAGCTAATATTAATAATTCGGACCCCCGGACACGGACGTTTTGGCGCTGCCGTTTTGGCGCCGCCGTTTGGGCGCTTGACCGGTTGGGCGCTGACCGTTTTGGCGCCGCCGTTTTGGCGCCGCAACCACCCGATGGATTACTACACATATATATTTTATGTTTCAATAATTTCAATATCATTATAATTAT
>JAIPRL010008674.1:0-19673 GCA_025469235.1 Pemphigus obesinymphae | reverse complement strand
ATAGGGGTAGCTTCGATAGTAGACAAAATGAGAGAGAATAGATTAAGATGGCTCGGGTATGTATTAAGGAGGGAAGAGACTGAGGCAGTAAGATTAGTAAGGGAAATGCATGTTGTTGGTAAAAGGGGGAGGGGAAGACCAAAAAAGAGATGGGGGGATGTAATGGCGAGTAATATGAGGAAGGTAGGAGTAAGAATGAAGAAGATTCGGGAGATAGGGTTAAGTGGAAGTGTAGGACCAGAGTGGCCGACCCCAAATAGTTGGGAGAGAAGGCGAAGGAGGAGAAGAAGATTGTATTAGGTCCATTTAGAATATTGTTTGATTAACCTTATGCTCAAACTTCTTGATTTTTAATATACTCTCCTAGTGTTATAAAATATTTTAAATATCGTGATGGTAAAACCTAAACATAATTTAGCAAATAGTCTTTTAATTTATGTATTAAAATTGTTCTCAATAAAACACTTAAAATTAACAGTTATATTTTATTACTTAAAAACACATTTCATTAGAGTTATTATAATTTTATTGCTCTCATAGAAAAAAATAAACATTTAAAATGTATTTTAAATATATAACTTCAAAATCACTGATAATATACATTTTAATATTTTATTTTACCACTGTTTTTTAAGTACTATAATTTTCTTAATACATCGTTAGAACATAACTTAAGTTCAGAAAATATTTTTAGAACATTGTGTTTTTATTAAGAGCCATGAATGGTTTGTATATGATGATAAATGATAATACTATGCACCGATATGCTACAATTTCATTTCTTTTCTGATAACGACATAGCCTATATTTACAGTTACCCGGTGTTGTACACCAATATTATGTTATAGTTTGAGTATTTCATATCTCACATGTTATCACTGGAAACCATAAGACATTTTTTGTAGTTTGGGTATCGAATGAAACTCGTTGAAACTTAATGGTAGCCTATCTACCCAGCAGTCAGGTTTGATTGGATTTTTTGCTAAAATGCTTTGTAATTTACTAAAGATATTTTAAAGAAAATGTTCATTTTTTTAAATGAATATATAATATCAGGTGATTATTTAAATATGAAATACTCCTTTACATGTTTCATTTTCATATTCATGAAAATATATGTTTTGATAAACGAATAAATGATTACATATTTACGAGAAAAAAAATATACTTAAATTTTTTTTAGCTTGATGAATGTATATTTAATTAAAATTAATTCAACATCTAAGTTTTAACCTTTGAACATTTACGTGGTTTTGAAACGTAACCATTCGTGTGAGATATTTTTTTACCCCAGAATAAAGTTAAAGTATATTTCCGTAATAACTATAATGTTTAACATTAAAATTACCGGTGTAAACTTATTAATTCATTTAAATGCGTTTTTATATAGTCGGATAGAACTTTTTTGGTTTTATTTAAAAGTTCACACAAGATAATTCTAACGGATAAATTTAAAGTTAAATCGGTTTTATTGGTAAATCTATGCATAGATATCGGAACAAATATTTAATAAATATTTTTAATCCTTTAAGTAATTGCATTTGCAATACAAATTGTTTAATTAATTTTTGACTCAAGATTAGGGAATGTAGAATTTTTTAGTGTTATTTTGATGCATAAAACATTTTCTTAAATTTAAAAATTATAATAATACAGTAATTTAAAAATATCTGTCAAATCAGTTTGTGATGGTACAAAAAAAGATATAAGCGGGATAAAAGTTTGCCAAACATAGATTTCACTAGACACCATAAATCAAGTTATTTTTTATTTTGTAAATGACTATAATATAAATAAGATTATTTTATTCATTTTATTTAATTATATTTTAATAACAATAAACGCCATACAGCTTTTTGTTTAAAAATTAAATTATTATTATTAAATTTAACGAATATAGATATGTTTTTATTTTTATTTATTTTTTTATGAAGAATAAGAATAGAATGATTCTAAATGATTTAGAAACATGCAACAATGGAGTGTTTGATTTTTATTATAATTAGTGAGATATTCAGATATGTAGAATGAAAGAGACTGACGTATATGTAAGAATAAGGTGAGTACATAGAAATTGATATAATAATGTAGGAGAGACAGTTTTACAATTTAGTAACTTTGAAAATATATGGAATTTGAGGACTGGAGTGTCGAACTCCAAATGGTTGTGAGAGATTGTAAAGAAGATAACTGTAAAATATACCCACACATAAAAATCCATAACAATTTAATCTTATATTTGGGCTTTATAAATATATTATTATTATAATACAATACTTTTAAGAGGATGTCAGTGCAGCCATTTTTTTTATGGGGTTGTATTTTGGCATTTTTCAGCATATGTTATGAAAAAAAAAACCTTACAATTGAATAATTTTTATATGTATATTTAAAATGACTAATAATTGGTCCCATTACTATATCATTTTTTATTATGGTTGTTTTTTATGAATTAATAAAGTTTTATTGAAAATATTACTTTTGCAATTCTCATTTAGAACAAAATACAAATATCTTAAAAACATAAAACAAAAAAAAAATTATAACAAAGAAAATTATCTAGTGCCCTACAGAGCTGTTTTTTGATAGGTGTATTTAATTTTGTTTTGTAAATTGTTAAAACTCATCATTTTAAATTTCTTTCTTAATAAATATAACTCTTAAAAAATTTTAAATATCATAAAAAAATCTCTGTAAAGCGCTAGATAATATTGTTATCTATAATTTGTTTTTTGTTTCATATTTTATAGTTATTTGTAAGTTATTAAAAATGAGGAATATTAACATGCGTTTTTCATAGAAAATTGTTTGCATTGACATCCTCTTGAAATTAATTTGTCAAAATAATAATTCAAATACGTTTAGACACTACATTCTTATTGTTATTATAAAATCACAATAATATACGAGTTTTGAGATTATTGTATTAAGTTTTGAGTTTAGTCAAGTGTTTCTTTTATAGAAATATATATATGTATACTTTCGTTTAATAAAACTCGAACTTTGTTTTTATATTGCCTTCAAAACTACCCAATGATGTATAAACTTTTATTTTCCATTGTTGCTCTTAATCGATGCAGAATACCGTTCATGTTGCAAAAAGAATACTTATATTGTATAAATATACACACATATATATATAAGTAAAAACTTGATTATACTATCAGAAACTATTTATTTATGTTTATCAGTTATTTATTATAATTGCTTAGGTATTTTTTTTTTTTTTTTTATTAATTAAAAAAGTATAATATGCACTCGTGGTATTATTGAAAGCAATATAGTAAGTAATTCATTATTCGTTCATGTAACAATAGAATATATACTGTTTATTTAGAGTCTTAAGACCAGTGGTATAACAAGTACTATTCAGAGCGAATAGGTTTCTATTTTGACGTATTAAAAATAATTTGTCGTTCATTTTTTTGTTATATATTTTTAATTTTTGGTATTATATTTTGTTTTACACATTTAACTACATTGAATAACTATTATAATAAATTTTAGAGAATTCAAGTATAACTATAAAAATATACTGTAAAAATTTTATCTAATATATGTACATGGTGTTTTAGTATACATTCCCCAATTTTAAAAAGAAGATTCTATCCTTAAGAAAGAATTAAAATAAAATGGATTTTCAACCATTTTAGAATTTGTTATTAAATTTTTTGAAAATGTTAAGCTTTTCTAATAAAACTAAATTACTCCTGATTTATAAGGTTTATATTGAATACAATGGAATTATTGAAAGTAATACAAATACAAAAAAAGGAATTTAAAATACATTTAATTGTTTAATTATTATTTTATTAATCTAACTAATATTATACATTATAATATACATATTTTTCTGTGATAATCTATTAGTAATAATCTGTGAAATTCGTATTTTAAAATTAATTTTTATTCATCTAGGTAAAGTTTCCTTTAAAATTTGAATTAATAAATATTTATTAAGTAAAAAAAAAAAAAAATGGATGGATTATGTTCTAGTATAAATAATATCAAACGGAGTTTTATGGGTGGATTTTATACTAGATCCAAAAAAAAGTTTTTAGTTTGGTTGATATTGAATTGGTTATAAAATATGTATACATTGTAGGGTTCAAATTGGTTCATTGTTAAATAATTTGTCGGAGCTTTCTTTTTTACTTATCCGACTTTGAATTTTGCAATACAAAAGTCACTCCTATCATTTAAGTTACTTAAAACCTAAAAAAATCCATCGAACTATGTATTATAAGACTTAGAGACTAAGACATTGTAACACTTTTTTTTATTTTTCGGTGACTTTTTTTGAAATTTAATAATACACAATAAGTATATTTACTAGACTCTGAAATCTGTATCAATTTTCAAGTTTTTGATTATGGGAACGATTTTTTAATTGTATTGCTTATGATCACCAGTCTTAAAAACATAAAACCTTAAAAGCTGATTTTCGATTTTGTTTTTGGTTTTCGATTTTGAAAACATGTTTTGTATGTTATTGATTTTTGTTTTTAGGTTTTTAGTTTTGGGATATCACCATCTATTACTGTGATAATATATTGATTGTTTGTATATAGGTACAATAGATTTTAAATGATTATCTAAAATACAATATAGCGGAATCAGTTTCGGTTTTGTTAACGGGATTTCTAAATTTACAGTTTTGGTTACGAGTTTAACACTATGTATTAGTTTTACAGTATGTAAAAACTACAGTCGGTTTTAAACAGTTTTTCAAAAACCTATACGACACCATGATATTTACATATTGTTGTATAGTTTTTTCTTAAGATGGATATTAACATAGTATTACAATTTTAAAAGTTAAATAAATCTTTTAAACATTTAAACAAAAACCCAACAAGTCTACTCATACATTTATGTGGTTTTTGTAAGTATTTGGTTGTAATAATGTAGTAAGTTATATTTATATTGTAGTATTAGCTGTGAGATTGGCATGACAAAATTTAGGGTTGGGAAATACAATACTGGATCCAACAAATTAAAACATGTGTCAACAATAGACAACAAATCAGTACATGTAAAAAGCTATAAGTATACTTTAATTTTTTAAGCAACAATACGATACCAAAAGCTTTGTTATTTGTAAAATTAATTTTGATAATTTATCGTTTTTATTGTATCAATAATATCAATAATATTATAACTTTTACTACTTAATTTGAGAGATTACTTTACATCATAAAATAAAGCACTTGGAGGATTTTAACTTTTATAAGTCAGATATGTTTATAATCAGTTCTTATGGCACTACCGACCTTATAAGTTATATAAACTCCACCTATTATATTTGTACATAAATATTTTAGACGACATAAAATGTGTAAAAAGTGATAGTACCTATAATAAACAATGTGAAATTTTCTAAGAGATTTAAAAATAAAATGAGGAGAATTATCATAAATACGTAATAGTTGTTCATCAGCCTATTGATTTATGGATGAAAATAATAATGTTATTTTATTTCAATACTGGTTATTTTAATGTTAGATTGAAATCTTCCAAATATAAGGAATACTATATAATACTTCTATAGTTAATAGTCTCATTTTTTACAAAACATATCCGACACATTAAATTATATATACCCGAGCTTTATCCATAAAAAGAAACGTTCTCTTTTTCCTTCAAGTTTCAAACAATCAACAAATCGCTTTCAAAAACATAAAAAAAAACCGTACTTTTTAACGTTCTTTTAGTAAACACTGGTATAATATATATATATATATATATATATTTTTTTTTTTTTACAAAAAAACCAACATTATAGCACAACGTATTTCGCATAAATATGATTTATAAATGTACATATGCATTTCTTGGTTTCCCAAGATTTTTTTCTTATTTCACTCTGTAAATAAATGTTTTTAATTTCTAAATGCAAATACAACTTGTACATTATTTATAAGTTGAATATGTATACGTACTAAATGACATATATTTTAGAATATTAATTATTATATTAAATTTTTATTAAATTGTGAAATAAGTACGCTATCTGAAAAAAATGTTACTTTTTTCATGAGGAATCATTTAGTAGCCATTCTTAGTGTTTGATAGTCGACTGTTGACGTTTGGTAGTCAAAATTGAAAAAGTTATAGATTTTTCATTACACAATAATGAATAAAAAGTTATAACTTTATGTATGTATAAAATTCGATAAATCGTTATAAAAAAAAACATTATTGTGTTAAAAATGAATTAGATATTTATTTATATTCCTCTATTTCTCTGTACTTTTTTACTTATTTTAAAATTGAATTTATTACCAGTAGAAGTAAGATATATGTGTAAAAGATAGGAAGAATGTGTTCTTTAATGAATTAAAAAAAATCCATGCAATGCAGAGATGTATATGATGCAGTTATATCTACAAAGATTTATATATCTTTCAATATTTTAACTGAATATACATTTTTTAGATCAATTATTTTTAAACCTTTTTATTTAGTTATTACAATTTATAAACATACAAGTAAATACGGTTATTTTTATTGTTTTTTTTTTTTTTTTTTTTTTAATTTACTTAAATAAGGTTAATTAAACCATTTTAATTCATTACATGTTGAAGTACATTTAAAAATTTTAAACGAGTTAGGTAATTAAAATTATATGTGTTTACTAAATTAAATATATAATATTAAATCTAACGAAATTATAACTTCTAAATCGTTCTAAAAGTAATATTTAACTATAAATGAATTAAATAAATATTAAAATTCTAGACTTAAAATTCGATTTAAAATCAATTTATTAGAAAACAAAAAAAAAATAAGTTAATTTGACGTTAGTGGAGTTAAAATTAAGTTAATATAATATTCAAGGTAGTTTGTTATATTAAAAAGTTGAAATTAACTCAAATGTTTATCTTATTAAATTATTAATGTTGAAGTTTGTAAATAAATATGAAACGTTGTGTCTTTGAACTTATCTTTCATTTTGAATAAACTTTATTAAAATAAAGTATAAATCAATAAATTAATCTAACAATGACAAAATAAAAAATAATGATGATTTAGAAAAATAATCTAAATACAAAAATATTATCTTTAAACAAATCTATCTGAAAAACGTACAATTTGTACTTACTACTTTTGTTTAGAATAAATAAAAACTAAATCAACACTGATCTAAATATAATACCACACTGGTTATTTGATGAAAAACATTTTGTATTTTCAAATCTTATATAATATTCATAAAGTAATTCATAAAGTAATTCTACTAAAAATACCTTTGGAATTTTTGGTTTTTCTAATTATAGAATACGTATTCATAAAATATTTATAAATGTCGTTATAAACAGACATAATATTTTAGTATCGTATTTAATGTATTCAAATGCGAGCAAAATCTGAAATTAAATATGTTTTGCCGTTTTCTCGCGTTTACCTAGTTTGAAAGACATTTGCTCGCAGTATGGCAATCATGGCATACATATCATTCATAATGTAATAAATAATAATATATATTTTATCGTGAAAGTTATACATTGTTAAATATTGACTCAATGATTACTATAGTCGAATCATTTTCATAAAATACGCAGGTATATATTATTGTGAAAGTATAATATAAGTAAATTATATTTGTCATACAATATTACGTTTCCATTTAAAATGATTTTACATATTATAACTTAGTATTACAATTTAATTTTATTTTGTTGTAAAAACTATAAACCAAATAACAATAATGCAAGCCATATTATTAGCATGATAATAATAGCCCTACAGTTATATCAACTGAGTTTCAACTGAAACATAAAATTATATTTATTTGAAGAACCTCTATAGATACTCAAGCCAATATTGACCTATAATTATTATAATTGAACCCTTAGTCAATATGTATAGTAGAAGCTCCGATCATATTTAAAAATCTGTTCTAACTAGAACCCGAACCAGAATCTTCATTTTTTTTTCCCAATAACTAGAACCACAACTGAAACCCTAAAAATACATTTATTTCAACCAAAATCTGAGTAAAAATAGTATTACGGTATGAATATATGATAAAAATAAGACAACGATATCATTTTATTTTGCATATTTAATACATATTTGTAAATGTTTAGTACATACTTTTGTTTTTAGTATATATATTTTACTCATTCTCATTTAAATAAAAATTTGTTAAATTACGTTAAAAAAAAATCTTCCAGCGTATAATAAAGTAGACTTTATCTACAGCCTTTATCGATTTTATTAGGATCAGTCGTTATCGGTCGGAGATAATAAATTTTCAACGTTCATGAATGTACTTCGACTAATCCCATTTCTCTGAAAAAATCCATATTACTGTCGAATTTGACCGATCATCTATTCAAAATTTTACGAGTGAAATTCGATTCTGTTACAAAAAATACGCGCACGCGATTTGGATGCAGCCTACGTAACACGCAACGATATCTATTGTCGAAAACGAAGCAACATCGAAACGCGACACTCACGCAATGGCTCAGGGACTAGACCACAATACCGATTACGATTACGGCAGTGGACACTAAAGACCATAGAGTATAAAGAGATGCCCTCGCATATACTCGTATGCATAGTAATATGAAGTAATCAAAACAGCGAATTACAGTGTGACTTTATATGAGTATTCGAAGCTGGACTGATTTTTATCAATTATTATTATCTATTTGTTTATCAAATTCATATAACACATTTAGAACAGTTTCTTTATTTGGCTTACACGTTACAATTGAATATAATTTAACAACTTACTGAAGATATTTTAAACGTAACATAGTAAGTATAAACACAAATAATTATTCAAAACTCGAAATGCGACAAACACATGGCGTAAGAAAATTGAGTGTGAAAACTCGGTGAGCACGTGCATTTCCAAGGCTACGAGCGGATCCTGATAACAAATAATCAGGATAGGAATACAATAGAATATTTTTATCAAGATTTTTTTTTTTTACACAAGGTCATAATTTAGTTTGTTGTTTTTCTTACTTCATATTTCTACGCCTATGACTACCCCTTGCTGTTGACCAGAGAGTACGGACGTCGACTATCAGTTAATTTGCGGCCATAACATCGAGAAGGTTGAAAGGAATCGAAACCGAACATCATTCCGAACAAACTCGGACCGACTTCAATAATAAAAATTTACCAATTAATATTTATTAGAACAATCACAAAATTACGAAGAGAGATAAAATTACGTTGTAGAAAACAACAATGTGGTAATAATACAGGACCTGCGCATGACCGGCATGCTCGACGACACAGATATGGGTGACGATCGGACACCGAGAATATGCCTTTCTCCAATATTCATTCATAATATAAATTGAATTATATACAAACATATGAATAACGAATGCGTATCGGAAACCTCCTTGACGTTGAAACACACAGTGTTCGAACGGGAGACGCTGCGGACGGCGCAAGTACCAACAGTTCACGGCGACAACACGACTAACTGACCAGGATTACGTGGATCCCCTGTCAATTCCCCTGTCTGGTTGTGCCAATCCTTTCTTCTTCCCCCCAGACCACCTGTCTCCTGGGATTAGGCTGGTTCAACCTACCTGGTCATCTTATAAGGGAAAGTTCCTCTCGGACGATGGGTCTGGTAGATCATCGTCACCCCAAGCCATATACATTATACATATTATATAACCGCTGTAAATATTATTATTGTAATATATTTTTGAACACTCGTAAATAAACGACAAATAGATATACAGATACGACAAGTGTTCTTTCTACGGAGGATAGCCTCAGCCCTACCGTATAAATAGGTTCTAACTAGTATTGGTAAACACAGAAATAAGGGTTTTACGTGGAGATTTTGGAACTCCGTCACAATAAAATATAATCTTCCGTTATAACTGCATAACTAGCATTTGTCAAATTTATTGGTCTTGATTTAGAGATGATTCCTATAACGTTTATCGTTTATCTGTAGTTTTATACCCATTTTCGTTCGTCCCTACGAATTATTCGTTTCATTTCTCCTTGTCTCCGAAATAATCTCTTATTATTATCTTTAGTATTTCAAGTTATTGTCTTTATCTCTGTGATTCTATATTGCTATTTTGAAGTCGTTATAAAACCATTGCATATTTTTTTGTACTAATCACACGATTGGATGAATGATGTTTGCCTTGTAAATTATACATAAAATATGCATTTAATATAGAATTCGACAATCCACAAGAAGTATAAATAATTTAACGATTTTATATGAATACTTTGAATTTTGTGGTAGATGCATATAACTATTTAGATACATACCTAATGTGCATGTTCAATTGATTCAGTTTTCAAACCGGACAATACAATTTAATATACGAGTATATAATAACAAAGAAAATAAAACTTAATTTTGTCTAGACCCGTACATAAAATGACATATAATCTGAATTATATTTATACTAATATAAAGATATAAATACATTTTTGTTAGAATAAGTAATATGTATACTTTTATTGCCGTTATATATTTATACATTTTTGGTACAAAATACCAACTAATATAATCGAACATAACACGTACCCGAAACTATGAAAAAATAAGGGGTACATGTGAGTACAAAATAAAATGCAAATTAAAATTATAAAACATTGTACACAGAAAGCTATTTGAATAAATGATTTTATAACCATAATTTCCTGAAACTCAATAACACTATTAAACAAAAATAAAAATGAGGAAATTAAAAACCTGTAGTTCTAAGCCCCGGTCAAACAAATGTGTTCAAATGACTCTTATAATTACATAATTTCCCAGATAGAAACTGAAATATAAAAATATTGTGAAAATATATTTTCAACCTATTTTAAACCATATTTCCAAAAAAATATTATGGTATTGTATTAAAAGTATTTTAAAAGCAAATATTGTAAATTTAATATTTCTAACATGACGTGTTAAAAATATGTTCAATGCAATATTTAAAATAAGGTTATTTGGAAATATTAAAAAATTATTTATTGAACAGCATTTTGAAATAAAGTGTATTTTAATATGCAATCAGGTGTTTTTTCATATTTTAAACAATATTTGATATAACATTTGAACGTGGTGTGAAATTTTTAGGAAGGATGGTGTAAGACAAAAGTGATAAGATAATACTAAGTTATTATAAAAATGGGATAGATATTAACAACGTGCAATGCAAATACAAATATAATACCAGCCGAATTACACATTAACGGTTCTACTGAAAAATCGTTTGGTGGTGGGCGTATTTTTCATTAATGAAATATTCTCTAAAAATGACATATTTCTACGACAAGTAGTTTGGGCTGGGCATTGAAGAAAAATTAAAACTCTCTCCCGCTTTGAAACGGTGCGCCGTTAGAGTGGGGGCACCGCGTCGTAGATATAGTACTGGTATGTAAGTTTTCGGTATTCAAGTATATTTATTTCTGTTAAACCGTAAATATATAAATACAAAGTGTACAAGGAGAGGAGCTCAGGTGCTTGAAGAGTATCCAGCCTCAGTTCGTCGGATCGCTATATATACGTGGCCATAAAAATTTACAATAAATGGAAAACACCCTACGGGTGTGTACAAATAAGGGATGGGTATTCGCTACCCAACGACCGTCCACTGAGTTCAGTGGCGTTATCGTAGTGCAGGTCACCGGGTGCGATCGCAATATACGCGCGCTGGGAGGACCGATTGGGGAGTCCTGAAAAGGACGTGTATACGAATTCAAGTTTCGGTTGTCCCCGGTTGTTGGTTCGTTGTTAGCTCCTGTGACTCTTGGTGGTTGTAGGTATTGTTGGCTGCCTCACAATCGTCGGCTCCCAGTTTGGTCGTTTGACCGGTATCGTCGAGAAGGCAAACACTGCTGGGATGCCCGGTCACTGGTAGTCAGCGGCTGGTTGATGGTTGCTGGTTTGGTCTTCTGTTTTTCCTTCGATGTCTGGTTTTAAAAGACGTTTAATGTTTGAATAAGAGTGATCTGGGTTGCATGGTTTTGCTTAAGATGATGAATGGGATGGGAGAGCTTATATTTTTGTTCGAGAATCAGGACCGTAGATACTTTGTACTCGGATTCGGAGGTGTCTTAACTTGGTGGTATCATGAATTGTGCTGATCATCGTAGAGTGGACGATGTTTAAAATTCTTGTATTGATATGACTGAGAGTTTGTAGGAGGGTGTGATGAAAGGCAATAATCTGGCGGAACATCTTATGTGCTTGTGATGTATTTTGCTCTTCTATGGATTTACTAATAAATTTCTATAATTTTAAGATTCCAATATTGTTTAGGATTTTGTCACCAAAAAGAACAGAAATTGATTTTTTGCCATTCTTCTAGCCATTTTGTGGTTTTGTTTAGCTGGAGTTGAATATGTTTTGCTGCATGTTTTTTGACCAACAGGTTGGTTTTTATACCTGGGAAATATGACATGTCGTTTATGTATATGGTAAATAAGATACTCGACAAGCATGATTCTTGTGGAACACCCTCTAATATTGCGCGGGACAAGGATAAGTTTTCTCCTACCCTTACATTGAAGGTTCGGTTATTTAGGTATAATCTAATTATCATTATGAGTTGGATTGACATGATTGCCTGAATAATTTTTTGTAGTAAACTAAGGTACCAATTGGCAGTTGAATTGTTTTTCTATTTTAGGGGCATGAGTGCACCCCAAAGTTTTCTTAGTTTTCTCTTTTAGTTAAATCTTTTGAAATTTCAAGTAGTAAGTTGATATGGTAAACAGGCAGATTGTACTTTTGGAATTTTTTATTGATGTTGACAATCGCTTGATCGAGAGATTTCACAGAGTCTACGTTAGGTTTGGGTTTGTCACTGCCTCGTGTAATTTGATTTTAGTTTTTTGGCCGACAAGAAATCCTAGATTACGTGATTTTCTGTTCATGTTCAGGATTACTGGATTATGCTTAGACGACAGCTGGTTTATATTTTCAATGTTAAAGGTCATTTTGTTGCATTTGACTATCATAATGTCGAGTGCGCCGAGCAATTGGTGGTAAATGTCTGGGTAATGGGCAGTAGAATTTAGGGCAATTACTGTATAGTTTTTCCCTCATATGTTTTTTAAGAGCCTTACCCGCGGTGTTGGTGGTTTTGCTATACTATATATTATTTATTGCGTTAAAATCATCAATTAATGTTGGCCGAAGTGTCCATAAGGGCATCGAGGTTTAAATTAAATAGAAGGGAATTTGAACTATTGTATATAGCTCCGAAGCGTTGTGTGAATTATGTGGATTTTTAATACTTTTATTAGTTTAATATCCAAATATTGGGTCTTGGTTTTGCTTTGGTTATTAGTGGAATCTGATCTGATGCCCAGTTCACATATATGTTTGTGTTGAGATTTTAAAGAACATAGCTTTGTTAATATTTAATATTGTTTGTATTCGTATGTTTTGTTGTATATTTATTTATTTGTATTGGCGGAGAAGGTTGTCATTCCTTAAAAAGTTTGGTATTTCTGTCTCTGTACGTAGACCAATAGTTAGACCAATTCTAGATGCTTCCAGGGAAACTTGGGGTACCGCGAACATATCGGTTCTCTGGCGTCCTATTCGCCTGGGCGGGGTATTTCGATGGTAGTGTCGTCGTAGTGGTCTTGTTGGCTAGTTTGCGCGGAGGTTGCACGACGTAGTCGAGGTGGGATTTTTCGTGAAAATGATCGAGAATAGCAAACGTGCGTTCGGAAGGGCTCCACTGTATAATGTAGGTTAGAAATATGTACAGTTTATATTCCTACTACTGTACCGATTTTAGACAGTGGGTGTTATCTGGGCACATTTCCCAGTTTTTCTGTTAGTGTTTGGCCAAACGGGTCGCGAGGATGTCTCTGAAAAGGGGGTGTTCTGCCAAGTCCGTTGACCACTCTGTTCGTCCCTTTATTAGTTATGTTATATATATTAGTTCTGTCAGGTTAGTCGTTTTTGTTATGTTGTGCCCTAATAGATCGATCTAGTTTTGGTGTGATTATTTTGTTTATTTATCTATATTATTTACGTGCTGTTTTGTTCCATCACTCGCTTTCCTTCCATACGTTTTCAATTTAAAAATAACCTTTATTCTAAGAAAATTATTTTATTTATTAATTATTAGAGAATTCTAAGACCAATATTTTGGATTAATTAAAATTTAAATCCTATTCCCCAGTAACTCTGATTTAATAAAAGAATATCAAAGATGTCTTTCTTAGTGGGCATATGTGTCCTTAAAGAAATATTCTCTATAAATGTCTATATTCCATGATTGGTTGTCTCGGCTGGGATCTGATGATTTTTATATTTATACATTACATGGTGAAAATATTTCAGTGGTTAAGAAAATAAAATTACACACATATTGTAGCCATTTTAATATTTTTATTCAATATTATGATATCATAAATGAAATACATATTTACTATCTGGGTTATAACAAAGTAAAAATAATAATATTATAAGTAGGTTTGCTAAAAGAAACTGTTAGGAATTATCTCCCTTAAATATTCAGATGTACTAATGTACTATTTTACATTAGTCCTATTTATATGCATATACTTTGAATTCGGAGTGGTAGTTTGAAATCCAAAAATGGATAGTGGATAACATTTTATATTTTCGAAAACTGTTGAATATAATAACGTGGAAGTTTTTACGGATTCCCATAGATATTCTATCAAAATAAATTATGCTTATAAAAGTTTAATATATCGGACATCACGTGAATGAAATTCTTTGAGAAATGTAGATTTTCATCACGATAATTTTCATGTTATCATTAGTTTTATTATCACGCGTGATAATATAGTTCTGCTTTAAAAACCATATTGCTCTAGAAAAGTTCAAGAGAAATAAGATAGAAGTTCTTATATCCTAAATAATTCAATAATAATCCTAACAACTGTTGACAATAACGCATGATTGTGACCATAATGTATTAATACAATTATTTTTCACTATTTTTTTTTTTTCAAAAATATAAATATTATAGATATTGAAAGTTCTTATGTAAATATGTATGTATAGGTGTATATTGTCTTACAATATATTAAACGGGAGAACTCATAAATACCATCCTATTTTTAAACTTTAAATTTGGACAAATTATTGGTTTTACTAAACTGACGACTTTTTCGTTAAGAAGGGGAATGATAATAAATGTTTATATATACAAATGTATACATATAAATTAATGTAATACTAAAATTTATAATACCTGGTTTCTAAATATTATCACTGGAATATCGTTATCAAGATATTATGATGTAAACAGCATATACTGATAAATTTTAATTTAATTTATATAATGTTTGTATTAAATTTCAACTTTTGTCGCCTAAATCATATTTTATCTTAACAATTATAATATAAAATATACCAAATTTACATTTATACTTAGAATTTATTAAATATTATATATTATTTTTCGTTTTTTTATCTATTATGTACTCAAGTCATAACTCAAGTCAACTCTTGTGTCTCCTCGTCAACCAACTAAAATAATATCTCTGTATTTTTTTATACTATTACACAATGCAATCCTTTTTTAAAACTAATTTGAAACTCATCTAAACAACTCAGCTTATCATCACTTTTTCATCTATATTCTCATAACCATGTCGATATGTATTCAATGATTTTATTTTATTATTTTATCGAAAATACGTATGTATAAAATAAATAACCATATATATATTTGTATACGTAATTGCTTAATAGCATACTATAGTATATTATATTTATTTGAAAACCAATATACTTTAGTTATTGATTATTATTTTATTCCCCAATAAGACAATAGTTTCTACTATAACATATGAATCTCCTTAAGAAATTGTACCTATTATGCGAAATTTTAAAATGTATTTGTCGATTTTTATAACATTTTTAATGTTTAAATAAATTATGTTCATTTGTTGTACACAAAAATTTTAGAGGTTACGTCTTTTTAAAAATACAATACAATATACGTACTTATTTCGATATCTACTGTATTTCCATCGATAACAGTATCTGTTAATAATCTAAACATATCTAGTAAATTTAACCAACCGCATAATTTTCTCTCCTAATGTCAAGTTTACGTTAATAAAAAAATTTTTCCCTGTGTCATTTATAAATTATTTTAGGAATAAGAATAAAAATCTGGTGAACCGAAGAAATTCAAAATATTTTCCTCTAGATATAAACAATAATTTTAAAACTCGTATTAAATTCTTCCGCTACATGTCCCACATAATGTTTTTGTTTTCATTAAAATAGAGAAATTGTATTTGTTACATTCCATGGATTATTATGAATTTATTTCAGAAAAATCAAAAAAAAATATTTCATAAATATATTGTACAGAGTACTTGGTAAAATTAAAGTAGTAAAATAAAAAGAATAAAATTGATATCACTAAAAGAAATAACATGAAAAAGTAGACCTTTTATAGATAATTAGTACACAAATGTATAGGTTTGGAATTAGTTTTTGAAAATTAGAACCATAACTGATATCAAAATATGCTTGTAAAACCGGTGAGGAAAATGTGTTCACGTTTATAAAACAATTATTAAAATTCCCCATTAAATCAAATACCTAATGTAACTGATACCAAAATTAATAAAAATCCCTATTGTACGTAATAATTAAAAATTAATTTAAAAACAGAACAATTTAAAAAAAAAATTTGAAAAAACAAAACCTATATTAAAAAAATCGAAGTACTTACATTCGTCATACAGACCTATAAAAAAATAACTCTCTTTAGATTATATGATGAACTTTTATAATATTTGTTCTTACATCTAGTATATATCTTTTTGTAAAACATTATTACTATTTAATATTTTATATATTTTATATTTCATCAAACAAATTGCTTTTGAATTAAAATAACCTTTAAATGTATTTAGATTATATTTTAACAGTAAATAATTTATTTTTAAGGGATTATTTAAATTATTCTTTAAAATGTCTTGTTTTTTTCTCATTTACTTGTTTCTAAATAATTATTTCAGAGACATTTTAATATATAAAATATGGACGAAATATATAATATAATAATCTCTTACAAAAAACTTTAATTATAGGAACCTATAGTTAAAATATTTGAATAAGATACTATCCTTTTAAACGTATGTATTTTTATGTTTTTATTCTAATACAATTGTATATACTTTTTTTGATTGTAATTAAATGAGTATTTTTTTTAAAATAATTTTAAAGATGATATTTTTTTTGCCCCAAAATATTTAAGAGATATAATTTTTTCCTTATTAAATTGCAATGTATATTATGTATATTTTCTTAAATTTTATGAAATTTTTAATATATATTCAGAGAATTTTCAAAGTATAATTTCACTTGTCACTCCCTTATCACTCAGCGATTTCCCGTAAACGGAATTAGTTTATTGCAAACGTAGTCCTTATAAAAAGAATAAATAGATGTCTGTGTGAGTGGCATTTATTTTATATTATTTATTTATTTTTTTTTTATTTTTTTGAGAAGGGGGAAAAGGAATATCAAAATATTTTTATTACTTTATTATATTTACATGAATAAATCTGTTTGATATTTTTTTAATGAGTTAAGTGAACTGTTTATTTTGTTTATATTTAACAGAATACGTTAGGCTTTTATTAATTTGAAAAGTTAAAAAGTTCAAAAATTATTTACTAATTATTATTTATATTAAAAATATAGTTGATTCTGAATATATGTTTACTCGTTTATTTAATCACAAGTACATTATGAATACAAAATAAAGTATATTATTTACATGTTTTTGATAAAACGCCCACATTTTTGTGGATTAATATCGATGTAAAATAAATTTTTGAATTAAAAGTAAATATTGAATAGAATATAAAATATGTACAATTTATATACTGGAAAAAATTGCATGTCAAACGTAAAACAAAATAATCGAATTTGATTATTTTCAAAGACACTATTTGGATATATTATTGGTTTCATAATTTTAGTTATTATCACAGTAACAACTCTTTTTCCACTTCAAAACCAATTATGTGTTCGTGATATATGTAGTGTATATAATTAACTTTATGAGAATTTTTATATAACTAAAATTTCTTGTTATTTTTTTATTCTCATTATTTTTATACTTTGAATATTTATTTATATAACTATATAAGTAATATTCTACCATAATTGTATGTATAATAACTAAAATTTGGGAAACCAATAGCATAAAATACAATATACGGTTTTTATTTTATTTATTTTTTTTAATATTGATCTAAAAATAAATGTATGTTTATATTAAAAAATGAAAATTATATGGTAAAATGGTCAAATTGGTTACAGTTAATCCAATTCAAAAACAAATTATCTTAGAGGAGCAAAGAGAGAAGCAAATTTCAACACATTTTTAGAAAATAAAAATCCAACAATTTAAAAATATTTATATAAATTCATAAATCACAATACGTATTTAACAAAATTATTTAGCATTGCGAAACAGATTTTTTATATGTGCATTTTTACTCATTTAATGAGTTGTTAAATAATCTATTTTATTTACTATTTTTTAAATAATTTTAAATTGAAAAAACTACGTATGAACTGGACAATAGTGTTAGTTACAATTTGTATTTGATTTTGTGTTCCTAATATGTCTGTAGGATTATAAAAAATCAATTTAATATTTTTCATTGATAATTTTAAGGTACCTAAATTTTGACGAGTTAGTCTATTTTTATGAATTTATATAAAATGTATAAATAAATCAATATCTGCCATATAGTAAATAAAAAATAATCATTATTATTTCAAACTTTGTTTTAGTACACAATATTTAATACATTTTTAAACGAATTTTAAATTAATGATGTTGAAATAAGTTCCAGAAAATTTCACTGCTCTTAGAAATTCTATTTGTAACATAAATGTATGAGAGAACAAAAGACTCGGGCTCGTCTCATCTTGTCATATATTATTTTGATGTGTTATTCCGTTAAAAAAGTATTTTTTCATTATTTTTGTTAAGGAACGACAAAAAAGTGTATAACTAACGTTTAGTATATTCGATTTACAGCTTTTATTTACTTACCAAAATGAAAACATTGTTATTAATTTCGTTTTTATCAAACATTTTTCAGAATGTATTAAATAATACAAAATCTTAATATTCGCAGCATGAGGTAAAAGTAATATTTTCTTATAAACTTTTGAAGAAATTACTTTAAAAAAAATTTTGATTTAATAAAATAAAAATATTTATTTAAACATGTATTATAATTAATATTCAAACACTAAATATAAATATATATATATATATATTATACTTAGCCAATACGTTAAGGAATTAATATTTATTTATTCAGAATTTCTATATTTCTTCATAAGTAAATTATTATAAAACAATTCAATTAACCTTTAAAAGTGTTCATTCATTAATGTTAATATTTTTTATACTAATTGACTTTTTTATATTTATTAACTTGTAGTGAATTTATCCCTGTGGAGGGGGCTAAGAATACCTCCACGGTTTCCTCATGCCTGTCGTAGAAGTCGACTAATTGAGGTTGCGTCAGGTCGACAGTAGACATAAAATTTGTCAAAAAGTATGAGAAGTCTTAAAAAGAATATAGGCGAGTTTTCCCATCTCGGATGTTCGCGGGGAAAACAAAATTGCGTACTTGGATGTGGAGATAGCCTAAGGGACCAAGTGACCAGTACCAGCCTG
>JAIPRL010008673.1:0-19674 GCA_025469235.1 Pemphigus obesinymphae | reverse complement strand
ATATGAACGCGGATAACTACTTGTTTTTTTTCCACCCCCACCCCCCTCACCCCCGTAACCTAAATTGAATGTGCAGAAAAAAAAAAAAAAAAAAACAACAAAACAACAAAATATTAATATAATCCTCCGAACAAAAAAGTCACTTTATTTCCGAACGTCGTACGTAAATATACATAATAATAATAATAATAATAATATATGCGTATATCGATATCGTATATTTTAATGCGCGTACACATGCCGTTTTACAAAAGCAGTAATAATAAAAGAAACGAACGATTTTCACGAGTTCAATATATAACGTACCTAATATTAAACGACGAATGTATTGTAATTTTTTTTTTTTTTTTTTTTTTATTAATTTACCAAACCGGTCACATTTCCGATATTCTACACGTCATCATATTTATGTATATACCACATTTTAAGGATATGCTACATATTAGGTATCCTTAAATGCACTACCTATACGGAAATATATAGGGAAGAGGTGGAAGCACTCCGCTTGTCCGGATATTGCAGAAATTCAAAGCAATGATAAATCGTTCGTTTCGATGAAACGATTCTGAGCGAAGCTTCGGTGTAAACAACACGAGTATTTTAAATACTATTGTAAATTTCAAGTTTCTGGCATTTTTAATTTTCAAATTTACAATAATTTTCGATCTTTTTTGCTGGTTATAAATATTATGTATTACCTCGTATACAGTAGGTAACCATGACTAGTTAATTTGTTAATGTAAACAAATTTTCCTGTTATTTCCCTTATTATAGGTATTTTTTCATGACACTTTTGATAAATACTCAAAAAACCAAAAAAATCACCTGTATAAAGTACTAACTATGACGAATTTTCTATCGAATACCTCTATACCAGAACAAAGTAGTAACGCTCAGAATCCAAAAATATATATAATTTTATTAATATCATATATAATCAAATATAAAATATATAAATCTAAAAAAAAAAAAAAAAGTTAAAAAAATTCATAAAATAAATTTCAAATTTATATAAGAACAAAAATAATTGATTTCAAAAGATGATTACTATTTATTATTATTATTGGTCCAAAAAATAATAATAGACAATAAATTTTAGAATAATTATATTATTGGCAATGGTTGAATTGGAAAAAAATGAGGACGGACTCTGGGCTTAGTTAAAAAATCAGCGTTCCAGGATATAGAAAAAAGTAAGCCGTGGAGGACTTCGTACCCCACAGCCCTATCCAAAATTTTTCAACCAGAAAAAATTTTAAAAAAAAAATTATTATATAACATCAATAGAATATAAAAATACATTGTTTTTTACATCAACATCGGGTCACATATTTTCAAGAAAGCTTAGTTAATACATTGCTCTATCAAAAAATTAAACATTTATTCCTTTTAAATGAATTATCCAGAAAATTGTAAATGTAGAACAAAATGTAGTTTTTATATCATTTTTCAACAAATTTTTTATAAATTACTAATAAGTGGTCAAAAAGTTTTGAAAATGTTATCTTGTTACATGAATATGTCAATTCGTCAGTGCTACTGTAAATAATGTGTACATTTCAAGTCTCTGGCATTAATACTTTCTGATGTATAACAATTTTTGTCATATTTAGTATAGATTTCCTGTTCATGTAAGAAAATTGTCTTTTTAAAGTATCAACTACAATAAATTACCTATCAAAAAGGTAAGGTTTTAAAAAGGTTTTTGTCATTTGCGATCAATTAATTGAACAACAGAATAATTTATGTCCCATAATACTATAAGGTGTACTATTGATTATATGTGACCGGTTATTGGACAATGGATGATTAAATCAGAAGATAATTTGTTTCTAAAACGAAATTATAATATTAGTCTCATTTGCATTTTAAAATTACAACTAGTTTATTTAAGAATTAAATAGTTTTTTCTTTAAAAAAAAGTATATACGCAAAAGTATCATTTAACAAATATAGGCATTCATTATTTTATTATATATTTATATTTACTTACTACTGTTTTCTTATCGAAATACTATATATTTATATCAAATAATAAAAATAGTGTCCTTAAAAATAATCAAATGTGTTTAGGTATATTAATGTATAATATATATAGCATAGAAATTTGAAATTTATTCATGTTATCGTTTTTAAAAATGCCTTCTCACAAATATCCCGTTGACATCACTGGAGAGAGTTATTTCGACATTCATAATTCCAAATACTGGGAAATATACATTTCACAAGAATTCATTATTAAAAAAGGGTTCTAACGTTATACGTGCCCTCTCTATCTTGTTTTACACAGCAGAAAACCTTCTTATAAGAATCATATTTGAATAGTTAAAATATTCCAATATCTCTGAAAAAGAACAGGACTCCAGGACTAGTAGAAAAAAAAAAAAAACATTTTTTTTTTTTAACTTGTATTCCATTATTTAATTGAATATTTTATCATATAAATGTTTACAAATTAAACGTTTTAAACACTTATAAAATATCATTAAAAACTATACGAAAATGAATGTACAAGTGTAAGTTTAGTTTACTTGGTAAGACGTAATAGTGGTACACGGAAGCTTGTTATTTTTAAATAAAATGTCGAACATTATATAAATGTATAACACGATATGTTATATTATATGTAATAATATATGTTGTGAGAATATTTTAACATTTTAACACAATAAATTGAAGTAAATCCAGAGTAAAGTCAAAATATCAAATGACCAATTTCAAATGATGTTTTCACGAAATGTATATACAATGTCCAAAATTTAATTCTACAATCATTCTGTAAAATTATTTATGTTTTATGGTTTTATATTATAACACTATTTATTATACTATTTACATTTTAATTTTCAAATAATTCGTCTTAATGTTTTGAGTAGGTATAGGTACCTACTTATTTTCCAACTATCTTTGTACACATCACCCGAATAACTAATAATTTTTTAAATTATTATTCTGGTAGGAAATAGCTGGTAGGCACCTACCCGCCCGCTCATCTTTTATTTTATGCATAAATATTTCACCTGATAAAAACTTTGATCTACTTTTTATGGCATCCAATAACTTTTATTCGATTTGTATTCCGATGTATATACATATTGTTTTTATTTCCCTCTCGTTCGCAACAAACTTTGAGCCAATATTGTACGTACATATAGCTAGTCGGTGTAACAGATTGTACGGTTTTGGATTGTTATATATTATACGCTTTGATTGACGTATACACGAATAAAAATACAATTAAACGAGGTATTAAATATGTACGTACGTATGCAAATTTATCATTAACGTACAAACGAAATAATAATTTTATTATTATATCATATTTTCGGTATAACGATTATTTTATTCGAACACGTTATTTATACACGTTTAACGCGTATAATGCAACAGATGATACAAAAACAACTATTATTTTACTTCAAACTAGGGATTGGAACCGGATTATGATTATCCGGTTTAGGAACCAGTTATTACAATTAAAGAACTGGAAGAACATTTAAAAGAATCCTCACTTGATTTTTTTTAAGAAGAAGAAGAACCGGAACTAAATTAACTTTAAGGACCCAACCACCAAATAAATTTAGAAAAATATTATAAACTACAAAATCTACTCGGTTAGTTTGTATGGCAAGCCCAATATAGAAAAATGAAACAAGAGATTGGTTATCGTCTCTTTGATCCTTGGACAGGGATTCAGGATAGTAGATGCATACAATATAATATTATTTTATATTTGAAAGCAAGTATAAATCTTTATGTTCGAAAAATTATTTTAAACTAAGTTTGGTATAATGAAATTAATAATACAATATAATTATTATCAATTATTGATGGTGTATGTATATGTATAATAATAAATATGAAAGATTGAATAACGGTTTTATTATAATTACAAACCAGTAATACGATACTATATCTTCATAAAAACTTACATTTATTATAAATATTTTAAAGTCTCTTAAGATTATTATTTTCTGAATTGCAACAAAATTACCAAAATCTATATGTGTATTTATAAACAACTGGTTATCAGTATACGTAGGATCAATAATATCAACAAAAAACCTTAGAAGCATTGATGCGGAAATAATAAAATAATAATAATAATAAATAGAATAAAGGGAATCGACTAGGTAACTCAAAAAATGGATAGGATGTTGATAATAATTAATTAAGAATAATATATACAAAATAATTCGAAACTTCAGTTCATCATATAATAATGACAAAAAAAATAACAATAATAAAAATTCATCTATGGTCCATGGTAATCGCACAAAATAATAATAGGTAGGTACATGTAATAATAATTAGAACACAAAATGAATATACGAGTACAATTAAAAAGAGATCTACTTAAATTACGAAAACGGCATGACGTCACGACGAATAGATTACGCACGGGCGTGAGTACGGCATATACAACCGGTTGTAATGAACAACGAAAAATGATAAGATTTAAACAAAAATCGTTGATATTACTGACGTAAAAAATGATTTTATCAACGATGTACGACTTACGCATGCGTTATAATCAATAGAATACGATTACGGTTTGCCCGGTTATATGTTTTGATACTAACGATGAAAAATATCACGTACATCCGCCGGTACTTCTTTTTAGCCTTTTTTTTCCATGAAAATAACCTTTTACACTATTTATTTAATTTACTGGCCCGTTTTCGTGATCACTTGCTTTAACTTTACCGTTTTCAAACTCATTGCGTTTTGAGATTTTTACGCGTTTCGTTCGTCCCCATTTTCGCGTTTTCTCGGAGCTTTCAACAACGTAAAAAAAAAATACGTCTCCAAATTCGCCGTCCATCACACATTTTCCCGCGTCGTCATATTATCTCCCACAAACTTCGTAAATCGGCTTTTGCGATCTTTCCCGATTTTTCGACTCCGCGATGTTCGAATTCTTGTAAATATCCAAGAATAGTAATTCCGATCGATTTGGGATTACTTACATAATCAACCTATTCATTGGAAACACTTTAGGGGTGAACGAATATCTCGTGTATAGTGAACGCCAGTTTCCGCCGTACACAGAATATTTTTAAAATGAATTAATTTACAATATTATTTCCGATAATATACATAAACTGAGGTATACGATTTACGCTCAAAACCGATTCTACCAAAGAGGCGTTAAACTCGAAAAAAGTTACACTAACAAGGTGTCATACTCAAATGGAGTTATAAATTCAAGGATTCATACACAGAAGGTGTATTACCTAACCTAACTTACAATTAGTCTCACTTAAAAGGATTTACACTTACAAGGAGTTACATCCGGAAGATGTTGCACTCAAACTAGTAAACTATATAATTCCATAAACAATTTGTTTAACCAACAATACTTACTACTTACAATGTAACCTAAAGCTACCAAAACTAATAGAAATTTAAAATATGAATATTGGTGACCACAGAAAGGAATTGTAAAGACAGAGACAAATAGATGTTAAAAAAAACCACACTGTTTGAACGTGTTAGATTTTCCGTCTAGTATTTCCCCAGTAACTATATGAATAACAAAATGTAAAGAGTAAAGACAATCGATTGTCAAATCAACAACGGTTCTCGTAACCATGTACCTACTATAGTTGCTATGATATTACTGATGGACACAACGGGGATATAAAGTGTATCTATACGTGTATACAGAAATCTAAAATAAAGAAGAAATCACAGTATAGAATTACAAATTAAAATAAGATTTAGAATTTTTTTTATAGTGTTCCTTTTATAGGCTTTTAAAATATCAATGAATACCAATAAGATGTGATTAACTGTCAGAAAGATCACGACAATAAGAGACCGTACGAGCTGTATATTATTTCACTTTGATCAAAATTTAAAAAGAATCTCTCGAAACTTACCGAAATATCGTGTTATCAATATAATAATATTATTATTATTATTATTATTATTATTCATCTATTCATCATGGATAACGACGGGTGGCGGTGAGATATTATTCAGAAGAGTCGAGTGTATTATCGGTCGGGAACGCAACGAGTGCACAGCGAACAACGGGACGGCGGCGGGCGTGAGAACAATTATTTCAAGGGCGCCCGTTCAAAAAAAAAGCTTCTCCTTCGACGTATATACAGTGTGAACCGGGGGGGGGGAAGGGAAGGGATGGGATGGGAAGGGAATGGAAGGGGGGTCAAAGCCGGAAAATCGTGTAGTTTTTTTTTTGGTATTTACGAACATTAAACTGCTGTGGCAAAGTGGCCGGCCCAGAGGGACGGGAGGCGGCGAACTAATCTCGAAAATAATAAAGAGCATTCGTGTCGCGCGCGTAAAGAAGTGGAAGTGAAAGTATAAAGAGAAAAAAAACCGCTTACGCCCACACGCAATCGTTTTCGGCGGCAAAGGAATATATTAATAACTCGTCCTGCTCTCCACGTCGGTGCTCGCGCGTCTTCGTCGAGGTACACGCACGCATCCACGTCTCCCCCCCCCTCCCACACCCGAACCCTGCAGACACGCGGTCCGGACGTTTGACGGTGCACACGCACGCAGCACACACACCCCCGGAGGCCGTATAAAATCCATTGTTGACACGGTGGAGGAAACCCATCCCCCGGTGTATATACCGCTATTATTATACCGCGCCCGTAATAGTAATACGCGGTTCTACCGGCGGTCGCGCATTATTGTTATTGTTGTTGTTTGTTCCTGCAGCCGCGGGGGATGGGAAGGCCGAAGGGATCGACGTAACGCGGATAGGGGTGCAGGATATGACTATAGCTGATGGTGGTGATGGTGGTGGTGGTGGTGGTGGTGGTGGTGGTGGTGGTGGTGGTGGTAGTGGTGGCGGGTGATCAAACTGCTGCCGGTATCATCAACCCTTCGTACGCGCTCTGTATACATACGTACATTATTCATATACAGGGTGTTCCGGCAGGTTTCAGCGCGAAACTTTTGAAAACCGATAACCGAATTTCGTGGTTTTTTTTTTTTTTTTTATCTAAATCGATGCCGAATTTATTTTGACATTGGTCGTTGGTAAGTTTTCCCCAAATGCACGTCGTGTGTACAAAATCGGTCTCGAAAAAGGTATGTACTGTTCGAAAACGGAGTCCCTAAGTGCATAATTGAATAAGTTACATAGCAGTAAAAATTCTAATTCTAACGAAAATCGAATAACTTATTAGTAATAATTTCATTGGATAGTTAAAAAAAGTTTTGTCTAATGTTGTCGACCATATACTTTTCTTAGCGTGCAAATGTTCTATCTATTATAACTAATTAGTGATTATAAATTCTAACTAATGATTTCATACTCAACCCGTGATAAAATGAATTCTTAAATAAATAAATAATTATCTCAATTTTGAATTTATTGATTGAGATTTTTGAGATTTTTAGATGTCTGCATTTCGATATTTTCGATTTTTTGATTTTCTGAATATTTCTAGTTTTTAGAATTTTAAAAATACCGTTTGACCCGTAAAAATAAAGTGGATTTTTAGACCTAAGATTCTTAAATTAAAAAATATACGTTTTCAAATAGTTAAGAATATATTTTGTGTTTTGACTTTGACTAGTAAATTTTTATTTTGAATTTATTAACAATTTTTAAAGTTTGATTATACAAAATCTTATAATTTTCATAAATAAGAAATTAGTAAAAAATTTATAATGAAAAACTATTTTTATAATAAATTAATTAATAATTTATTATATTTACTCCCCTGATATTAATGAGAGTAGGACATTCCCACCTAACCCATCAGCAAAGAACCTAAACCAACGTGCGACTTATGCAAAGTCAATCTATCAATTCGTGACATAATGATCGACTATCCAAAGTTTATTGAAGCACGTGAAGTTCCCAACAATCCCATATCAGTTCATCAAGCCCTCAATGAAGAGTACTCTAAAGCAATTTGTAAATTCTTCCACATAATTAATATATTTATAAAACTATAAATAACTGTATTAATCTTAAGATAAGACAATGTTATTGGTTTTTTTCTCTAATTTAAAGTAGGCCAATACCCATTGTTGTTGAAGCCTTTTTACCAATAAAAAAAAAAAAATTAAAAATTACTATAATACCGATAATGCAGTCAATCATGTAATTGTACAATCTAAAGTAAAATATTATTCGTTAAAAATGTATAATTCCATGACATTTATTGACTTAAAATATTCCTATTTTTATAGGTTAGATTTTTTTATTTTTAAAAACTAAGCTTAACGATTGATATATTGACCATTGATGAGAATTAAGACATTGGAAAAATATCTAGGGGTCCATCAAAACATATATATTTGAAGTTAATAAATCTCACGATAGAATTATTATTTTTAGTAAATTTTAAAAGTATCTATAAATAATTACTGGATGATAATCTATAAAAATTATTATTTTGATAAAGCAATAAATAATTTAGGCTAATTGGTAGACTGAAATAGAACTACTAAAAAAATTATGTGACATCATAATAATGAAATTAGTTCTGTGATTAATTCAAAATTGAAATAGATTGAAGTAGTACGACCGTGTACAAGTCAGATATCAACAAAATTCAAAAGTTAGATTTTCAATAATTCTACTTGTGGAAATCAATTGATTTCTTTTTTTTTTTTTTTTCCGTAAGCACTAGGTACACCCTATATAAAACCTCTCCGTATATATAGTCTTACTGCTGCTGCTGCTGCTGCTGCTGCTGCTGCTGCTCTATTTGCCGCTGCAGCGGATGCGTTTCGTCGCAAAAAGAGGAAAGCGATTTCAATTATGCAAATCATCGTGTAGTTTTGGCGGTGTCAGGGTCTCTACTTCTCCGTACCGGTGCGGAAGGGTTGTGAGGGGAAAGCGACAAATTGCATGGGGGGCGGGAGAAGGATGCACAAAGGTGGATGTGGTGACATCCGCTGGTGCAAACTCACGGACGAATATATATATATACGTCATGTATACTATGGTCGGACGTTAATAAAAAATAAAAAAATAAACTAAAAATTCTATAAAAAAAAAATCACTTAATGAGGACTACAGTTATTTATTTACTATTTAATATTAAATAGATATATATATAGTTATACTTACTATTAAATTACTGCATTGAAAATGTTTGTAGCTCTCTAAAAGATAATATCGAAATCAGAATGAGGGGAGCCACCTAAAAGGTCCTATTGACAGGGCACAAAGCCACGAATTTATTCGAGGGGTCAGTTTTTTAAATTTATTCACAAGACCTACAATAACTGTGTTTGAAACTGTCTCAATTAATTTATCTAGATGAAAATCTATTTGGAAAATGTAATAAATTTTAGTACTACCAATAACTAGAAAAAATAATATTTGACTAAAAATATTTTGTATTTAAATTATAAATATAAATTAATATACTTTAAATTGATGTAAATACAAATGTATAACGGTTTAAATGTCCACCACGTTAACTTAAAATCAACCTAAAATCCGAATAAGACTGTGAGACTTTGAATAGTTGGATTTTAATTCTGAAAAGTGTTTAAATTCATCAGTGTGTCTTCTAAGGATCAATCAAGGCGTTTTTTTTTCGCCATATTATTTATCATTGAAAATTGCAAATTTTAAACATTAATTTTATCTTAATCTGCAATAATAAAGAAAAATGCCTTGTTCAATCTCTAGAAGACAGGATGATAAATTCAAATCTGTTTTAAAATTTTAAATCCGACTTTCCAAAGTTCTGCAATTTTATCCCGCTTATTAGTCTTTTATGCGGAAATATCTTAATTACGCGACAACAAAAAAAGTACAAATACCGGACTATTTTTATATTAATTTTTAAATTTATTTATATATTTATACATTTTTTTAATTTTAATTAATCCTAAAATTTCTTGAAAATTGCCTATACCTAACCTTTAAATGTTTTAAGACACGATGAACCAGAAAATTTTTCGTTTCAGTTCTGGTTATTTTTAACATTAATTTTAGGTTTATACCAGTTTAAGTTTATGTTCTTTAAAAAATTAAGTAACTCTATGGATTAAACTTCAATAGGTATAATAGGAATCTGGTTCCTTTACAGGATCTTCGAATTATTAAAACTTAAAGCTCCGGTTTCAGTTCCAATACTTTAATTTTAGTATAATAACAAATAACAAATAACTGGTTCAAAGACAAGTGCTTCTTAATATAAATATAAAATAAATTATTTCATTTGTTTTTTTTTTTTTTTTTGGAAAATTACATACATTTTGGTCATTTTTACTTCTAAAACGCCTGTTCGTAGGCCATTTTCAAAATAGATTTGTTTACAGGAAGTCGCACAGGAACAAGTG
This sequence comes from Pemphigus obesinymphae, assembly GCA_025469235.1. Classification (NCBI taxonomy): domain Eukaryota; kingdom Metazoa; phylum Arthropoda; class Insecta; order Hemiptera; family Aphididae; genus Pemphigus; species Pemphigus obesinymphae. The sequence continues at coordinate 9,378 of JAIPRL010008673.1, read as the reverse complement.
TCGCCATCAATCATTCCTCTTTTTCTTATACTACGAAAAAAAAAAAACAGTAGTTTCCTTATGAATTTCAAAAGCCCATTTTCGTCTCGAGAATCCGTATAACGCTAATTTTCACAGCCTGTCTCGTTAATCACGGAGACCGAATAAATCCCGCTTAATTCTCAGGGTAAAAATACACGAGAAAGGGATGAACACAACATGGATAGTTTAACTCCTATAAACGTGGGGTAATTGTGCAACGACAAGGGAAACGACAAAAAAAAAGTCCGAAAGGGACGATGGGAGAGGATGTCATTTGTTCGACAAAACATAAACGGCGCGCAGGACGAGCTTTCGCCCCGTGTTTAGTCGTTTACCATAATTAATGGTGTCAACAACTTCTTAGTAAAAAAATACATACACAATAATAATACCATGGAAAAAGGATACACGAAAATATCACCTTAGCACGTTTTTGAGTGGCTTTTAAAACGATTATACGCAGTAAAACCTTTTTTCGTAAACTCACTTTCGCATAATTTTGTCGTTATTCATTGAGAAATTAATGGAATTGTTATGAGATTTATTTATCATCGTCGTTCTTACATATATATATGTATATAAAATAATATTAGAATTCTTTCATTATACTTATATAAATATTATATTAAGTAAAAAATACTTAATATCCAAACTTTTATAATTACGTTTTTTTTTTTTTTTATTAATATTTTCCGAAAACAATGTTTTACGTAGTTTATGCTTTTTAATTTTCAATCACTCATATAACTTAAAAAACTAAAAAAAAAAAAAAATTCAAGTATATTTTGCATAAAATCCACATAAAAACATTGAATCGTTTCAAAATATGTGATTTATAACCACATTCAAATTTAATTTGATTATGCAATATATCATAACTACGTACCTTCAGAATCCCAAGAGACCCACTGAAAATAGTTATACCTATCTCATGCGCTAACTGATGAATATAACCTTTAATATAACCCACATAAAGTTTTTATGCATACTATTTAAAAGACGATATACTTATAAAATAACTATAAACGTCAATTAACTATCATATTAATAACCTTACCGCATATACAAGGGGAATGGAGGCAAAGCTGGATGTAAGGACTGAAATTCCCTGTCTTTGAAAACGCTTAATTTCTTGAATTTATAGCAATATTAGGCTTAAAACATTTTGAAAAAAGTTATCCATTATATTATACACGTGAAAATAATACATTTTTCTGAAATTTAAATTTTAAACGATTATACACCTAATGTTTTTAATGATTTTCAAAATAAATAGTTAAAACAGCATAATAATTCTGTATTAGAGGCAGATAGTTACTTTTATTCTTATTGGGAAAATTGTTTAAAGGGCACACATCATAATTAGGTTCACTAGGGCATTATGTAATAAAAGCCGATCGCTTCAATCGCAAATTTTACTACACTTAATAGAATAATTAAACATCAGTTTTTATCAGACTTGGGTAAAATACGTTTTAAAAGTATTTCAAATACATATCTCAATACCTCCAAAAAAGTATTCAGAATATGTACCTATTCGAATACTTTATATGATAATAGTATTACCAAAGTATTCGAAATACTTCACAAAAATTATACTTTTGGAGTACTTTCTTTAATCTGATATTCTACCCAACGTTTTACATATTTCCACCCGTATAAACACTCTATGAGCAAAGTACAATACACCTCATCTTACTGACCGGACTTTTTTTTAATTGTTCGTACCTAGTAAGTATATTTATACTTAAAATAATACTCCTTGAAGTGTGCCTTTTCCCATATGCATTTTTAAATTTGGACTTTTTCCTAAATTTATACCCGAGTTTTTTTTTTGTGAACTTTTTTCCTTATGTTTTTGTCACCTTACGGAAAATATGGTTCATCAATTTTTGATTACCCGACTTTCCAACCATAAAGTTCGTATTTTTCAAACAAAAAAAAGCATCATAAAAATACGTTTAAAACGTTTTAAGCATTTTTTTTTTTTAAAAAAAAACCTATTTTTTGTACAAAATATTATTACCATTCATCTACCCATACTTATATATATATCTCATTAGTGTTCATTGCTATAATGTAATATACCTATATAATTCATTCATAGTATGAATATGCTTACAAATAATAAACAGACACAATAAAACAATATAGACTAAAACTAGTCCAATATAAATGATAAAACTAAGGCTGGGTATTAACGCCTTAAAATAGAGTTTGAAACTTTTTTCAGTTCCAATTTTAGTTCTTAAACAAAATGTGAGAGTTCTGGTACGGGTCTAATCAGAACCGATTTTTCAAAATCTGGTTTTGCAAGTTATTATATTACATTATAATATTAAAAGGTCGATAAAAGTCTGAGTTCCTTTATATAAGTCCTTCAAAAAATTAAAATAATAGGTTCCGGTACTTTAAGTGTAAACCCGGTCCTTTAATAAATTAAATATAATAGCCGATTCATATGAATTCGAATCCGAACCCCACGTTAAAAATTTAAATTATACCTAGATTCAATTTTTTAAGTTTTAACGATTAACTAATAAACTCCTTTTGTTATGCAACTGACGAAACAATCTTGTAAAAAAAATCATATAAATACTGATGAAAATATTTATTTCAATGTTTATTTAGTATACATTATTATAATAATTAATATATTTAAATACTAATGTCTAATACTTAAATTACTTAAAAGTTAAAAGGACATTAAGAACTTCTCAACCACTATTTTTCTGAAGTATAACTTACTTTTATTCAAACTCTTATATTTAAATACTTTAAAAGTTTGCTAACCAGTAACTTTGAGTTGATTTTATATAATAATACACATATTTACAAATAAAGTCAAATTTAGTCTATACGATAAAATTTATATTTTCATCATCATTTATTAAAAAAATTTATTTTACTAGTTTAAGAAAACAACTCATAATATTAAAATATAATACTGAAAATATTTACAATAACTATTTTTTTTGAAAATTTCAATTTAAAATTAAGTTATGTAAATTTTTATACCTTCAAATAATTTAACATCGTTAACTTTACTTTTGTCCATATTAACTTAATTTAACGAATTAAAACAACTTAAAAAAAACAGTTTGGTACCTAATCCTGTTAGAAAAATTGATCAATATTGCGTTGTATAACGAATACAAAATAAATATTAAAAAAACAATTTAAAACCTACGACATAGTTTCATAAGATTGAAGCCAACACGGTCATACATATATTCAGATAATTTTATACTCTTAATTCAAATTTCTTTAAAAAAAATTACTCCCCACAATCTCGTCCTTACATAGGTATTCGTCCTTGCGTGCGTACATTCGTACGCATTATAACATATATGGTTTAGTTTTCTCGTTTATTTCGCAAAGAAATATATATTTTATAATCTATTTTTTCAAAAGTAAACTCGCGGAAGCGGAACAGACCAATCCATATATAATACGAAACCCATAAATCAACTTATAGATATAATATAGTAAATAACTGCAACGATTATTAAACAGAAAATAAACGTAAAACCTAAAATATTTTTATATATACCAGGGAGTCAAAACTGTTTTGAAAACAGTTTTAAAAACCGGATAAATTAAAATCGAAATTGTTTTAAACCCGAAACCGCAAAACAGGAAAAAAAATCGAAATATTTAAAATCACATTTTCTTACCATATATAATTTATATACGTGTATATTATAATTTATAATTAATTCTATAGCTACCCTATTTTATTTTGATGATTATTCAATTGCTTCGGAATGGCTAGTAATATTGAATATATTAAAAGAAAAGTAATACCTATTAGTTATTTAGTTCCAATATTTTATTTTATACAACATAATTATTTAATTTAAAATATTGTTTGGAAATTTTATTTCCAAATTAATTTTTTCATCAGTTTTATGTATGTTTTGTTTAAAAATCAAAACACTATTAAGTTGTACATAATAGATAATATAACATAATAAATTTAGGGACAATTAGTATATTAGACCTTATTCCCCTTTATCTTTAGGACGCAATTTGTAATAATATTTTTATTAAAAATTTGATTAATATAAAAATTTAAAAAAAAAAACAAAGTATATTTTATTATAAAATATTATAAAATCAAGAAAAATGCGTTAGTATATAGGTACCTACTATAAAACAATAATATAGAGTGGATAAAATCAAACATAAACTATGAAAAAATTTTAATGTATTTTTGTATAAGGTATTTTATGGTTTCCTACAAAAAAAAAAAATTTGAAACAATTAGTAGGTACTAGCTAAATAAACATTATAGAAAAAAAATTTCAACCGTTTTGATAAAACCACTTGCATATTTCATTTTATTTTATATTAAAATTTGAAAATATTGATTTTAGATTCTGACCGTAGAAAGGAATGTATTGGTTTTATCATGATGTGTTTTTTTTATGTATGAATACACTTTCGGGTAGGAGTACCTAAAGTAAGAGTTATTGGGTATAAAGGTTTCTGATAGAAAAATCGTTCTAATTATAACTGTATAAAAGTTACTATTATTCTCCCAGTAGTTATCATAAGTGTAAGGAAAACCAACCTTTTAAAATCCGGAAAGAAATCGAAACCGTTTTGAAACCCAAAACTGCAAAACCAAAATATTTCAACCCGTTTTAACTTTCTGATATACCTACTATAATAATTAGATTAGAAACTCAACGAATAGGCATATATGTATATAGTTATATGAAACTATAAATTAGTGCTTACATTTTAAAGCAAAATAACTTACCAAAAAAACACCTAATAAAATATTTAAAAAACTGCATAGAAACTTGAATTATTTTGAAATATGTATATTATTTACATTGGTATTCCTAATTGGCGAAAGTTTATTTCATTGGAATCAGAATAAAATTAAATTATAAATGTGTTGTTGTACATAATGATTATTATCTTTCTAACATTTTCAAAAAATTAAAATTAAATCTTTTGCTTTAAGAAGTTGCTAATTAGTCGTAGAAAAATAAATCGCATTTCAAAAATTATTTTAATAACCTATATATATTATATGATCATCCATGATTCATCCATTAATAAAATAAGAAATTTGTAAAATATTTTTATAATCCAGAATTTCATATGAAAATTAATATCACTTGTAACCCAATAAATAAATTTGCTCATTAGCATATATTATTAATTCTATTAGAACACTTATTAATATAATATAAGTTTTAATAAAGTAATCCCCGTATTATTAAAAACAAAAAAAACTTAATTTAATGTTAAAAGTTTCTAATTAGATTAACCTTTTTTTTAAACGTAGGTACCTATTTATAATTACTCGAAAGTAGGGTAGACTTTATAAAGGCACGTGACAATATAATATTATATATTAATGCGTACATGAAAACATTCGAAATGAATATATAAACTCTATATTGAAAAAATAGAAACAAATAAATGTGCTTTTATAAAATGTTTAAAAATTTAAAATTCTGAATATAAATTGTATATTTGACTTAAAAATAAAAAAATTAACATAAATGTTATCTTTAACAATAATAAAAATTTTATCTGTAAGAAGTATTATTTACTAAAATAGTACTGCAGGACATCCTCGTTACATTCAACGACGTTGACTGTTTATCTACTAAAAGATTTTTCCCGTAACTCGCAATAAAATATATATTTATGGTATTCGACATAGGTATTGTTTTGGACAATTGATAAGAATAAGTAAGAACAGAATTCATTTTTTGTAGTTATCGAATGTTTTATCGCTGAAAAAAATTGTTGTCAATGTATTGTTAATGTATTATCAGTGATAACAGGTAATCACCACATAACATATTAATAATATTATGATAAAAACTAATAACAAATACAATAATACGAATATATCTTGGATTATAACAATACATTTTCATATTATGTTAATAATTATTGACGATAAGAAAACTTTAGTTTCACTTTAGGTACAATAATAATAGTCTATATATTTTTACGAATTACCTGCATATACGATAAATATAAAAAATTTTTAAGTCAATAGTTTTTTTTTTGTTATCTATAATATTGTTATAGATAATAATACATGTAAGTATTTATAATATTTAAATGTATAATATGTCAGTGTTTGAAAAGAATGAATGAAAAAACAAATGAAAAATGAAATGAACACACGTTTATGCGTTCACGTTCATATTTTGTAAACGACACTCGAACACTATTCTTTTCTGTCAAATATAGAACGTGAACGTAAACGACGTAGGTACTTACATATTTTTAAAGAATTTAAACTTTTTCAGGCCGCCTAAATCAAATGAAAATATATATATTTACATTTCGCATTTTCGCTATGAACTCGTTTAGATATTTAAATATATTTATAAAACTATAATAATCAAAAGTCCCATTCCTTGTGTCCGCCATAAAATTACAACAATAATTTCTATATGAATCTAAGACTTTTTTTAGAAAAAAAATTTATATTTTGTTAATAATTAATTAATTAAAATAAAGAACCTCATGAATGCGTTCATTTATTTAAAGAACGTGAATGTGAACGAATTCTATTTTTAAATAAACGTTTCGAACACTGTAATATGTTTAATGTTTATATTGTACCTATATGGTTAAGACTTTTTTTAAGTTTCGTACTGGTTTCGTATTGTAGAATTTTCATATTAATTGTATTGTTTACGAAGTAATAATTTAAATTATATATTAAAAAAAAAAATACATACAACTGTAAAACCAATAACGTTTGGTCGATGAATTTTTTCATTCGAAAACCATTGTAAGCAAAAACCACATAATATTTTAAACGTAATAAAGAACATTATAAAACCAAAACACTATTTATTTTAAATAAAATGTATACATAATACATTACATAATATATTACATATAAATACCTTTTAATACCCTAAATTGTATAAAATAATGTTGTACTTTATAATTCAATCTGAGTACACAGAAAACCGATCATAGTAGTATATTTAATTTAATTTAAAATTGTCATTTTAATAATATTATATGGGTAGTTATATATATATATATATATGGTATTCTAAGACCGTGGTATACGTATAATATCATTCGTGTATTATACCTTATCATCGTTAGAGAAAATAATAATTTAATAAAGGGAGTGTTGTAATACTATGTACGCTAAAATTGACAATCATGTACATGAATCGGACGAAAACATTTTGAAATAATAGGCAGCAAAAGAAGTTCGTTGTGGGCAGTGTTCTCAAAAACCAAAATGTATGTTATCCATATGTTTTCGGCTGGTATTAACTTGTGATAATGTGAAAAAACAGTCTGAGAATTATTTCCATCATTTCTGTTTTCTGTCCGAGACCATTGAAATTTGTCGACCTGGAAGTCACGTGACGGGCTAATATTGTGGCAAACTGTTACACTGTTATTGCTGTGACTGTTATTTTCACATACGCAGGACCTCACTGCGGGAATATAGGACGTAAATATAGGAAGGTTAAAATAGCACAAGTTTTGATTAAAAACCAGAGCTTCGCAGTCCCTTATGCCTTAAACGATAACGTCATATGACATTAATCCTCCCGGAGTTCGTACAGAAAACGAAAATTTTTTGACGCATTCCACCGCAACGACGGACGTCCGGTCGACTCCTTTAATATATACTCGCTTCACGCATATTTATCCGAATGAACGACTCTCTCGGTCCGACTGCAGAATAAAAGGGAAAATATTATAAATTTATACGGAAACTACTAATAGTGTTTTTTTTTTTTTTTTTTAAACTATGTAACTAACATTCAAGAACGTTAATTTTCTGGAAAATAATAGTTTTGTAAAATGTAAACGTAATAACGTGCATGATGATTCGGATTCTCCCGAAAATAATACAAAAAATATTTTAGTAACTCGCACAACGTTAAGTACGGAATATATTAGTGTAATAAAAATAAACAATTAGAATAACAATCTTAATAAATACTAAGCGTCAAATATTTTAAATATAATGTATTCGAGAACGCTATTTTCTAGAAAATAATATCTTATTTGAAAAAATACATAGTATACAAAAATGTATTTCATTTTTAATATTATATAATAATGTGTGAGAATGATGATAGGTACTTAAAAACCTCAAAAGTCATACTATATAATAGAATAAATTAAATAAGAATGAAACATTCTCGAATAGTCTAAAATATAACTTGCATTTTTCGGTGTTGTCTTTGGCCGCAATATTCAGATTTATATGTTACATTATGGTCATACTGTTTGTTGAAAATAGTTTAATTTGAGTGATTACAAATAACTTACAAAACGATATATACAATTATTTAATTTAATCACGTTAATTCTAACGAACAAGTGCCACTATAATGTAACATCAATTCAAAAATCGTCGCAATTAAACTACACAGAGCAACCCAACATACTGTTTTAAAATGGCGTGAAATTTTATCGATGTTCATTCTGATTTTACTTATTCTATTATCAGTTCTATCAAACGAATACAATATAACATTTGATATCACGAATTCTGACACAAATTGAAAGATCATTTTAAATCATAGTTACTAGTTAGAAACTACAAATAACATACCTAACATATAAGTATTACTAAAATATACTAAAATAATATAATAGTATAATATATACTAAAATTTACATTTATATTCGTGACAATACCACATGTTCCAAACTATTATCATTATATATTATTATTATATTATTATCATACCAGTAGTGGCTGAAGCTCAATTAAGGGGGGGGGGGCGATTTAAAATTTTTAACGTACTTACCTAAAAATATGGCAAAGGCGCTCAACCCCCCTCTCACCACCCCAAAAAAATTAAGTCAGCATATTTTTTATAATAATGTTCATTTCAATTATCAATTATACTAAAAATAAAATACAATGCTTTAACATTTTTTAAAGTAGTATTGATTTTTTTTTTTTCTTTTGCAAATCGATCAATAATTCTTTGAACATCCACTTCAATATCTTTATGAATATTCAATAAAGCCAAACCAGTCAATCTCTGTTCGCCCATCCTAGATCTTAACCAAGTTTTTAATCTAGCAAAAAAATACAACATGTAAAAGCAAAAGCAAGTTTTTGCATTTTCATTATTTTCATTTACTTAAATAATTTTTTTGTTGTAGTATTTTATATGACACACTTATAGTTATTATATATTTTATATAATAAAAATTTAAAAATTACTCCAAAGAAGGGTCCGTATAAATAGTGTTCGCGGACCGTATCCGGACCGCGGTCCGCCAGTTGGTGACCCTTGTACTAAATAATATTAATGTTGAACTGTTATCAATTATCAGCAGATAGCATATAGTGATAAGTTAATATGGTTA
>JAIPRL010008672.1:0-19684 GCA_025469235.1 Pemphigus obesinymphae | reverse complement strand
TGCTTTAAAATTTATTTTTTCTAATAAAGAAGGACAATCAATTTTACCCGATAATAGATTAGATAGGAAGGACAAACTTGCAGAATGTCTGCGGTCAGCCAGGCTGGTAAGATTAAATAATTGACAATATTGAAAAACAAACCTTTTTGTGTAAATATAATTAATGTAATATGACATAATTAAAAAATTTTCAAAACATTTTTAATCATACCAGTGATTATTTTTTTCCCGACAGTCCTTTAAGTTTGTTAAAGTGGAAATAAAAATATTACATAGTTAAGGTTTAAGTTAGTTAGCTAATATATTACGTAAAACAAATTAATTAGTGTATACTTTTATGTATACTATAAGATCCGATATACAATTTTAATGTATATATAATTGATTACTTTTTTTTTAAATAAAATTTACTTGACTATTATATACTATCTACTATACATATTATTTTGTAAGATATTTTAGTACATTTTTAATACATTTTTCAACATGAAAATGTTAAAAGATATCTCGAGTAAAAAAAAAAAAAAAAGGACCGTGGATCTGCCTGATATGTTATAGTGTGAAAATAAATAGTACATGGGTAATATTATATTATGTGTGTAATAAAAGGATGTTGTATGAGAACTAAATACTAATTAACTATTCGTCCGGGGGCGAACCGAAGACATATTTTTGGGGTGTGTTTTTATTATTTTCCGACTACATTTCGAACAATGTTTAATTTGCCGACTATTCCTAAATAAGCGAAAAGAAAAGTCATAAACTTTTTTCATATTTTGCCGATTGAATTATCGAAAAATGTAAAAATGTTTATTGCCGATTCTACATTCAGAACAATCGGAATAATCGATTAAATATTGTTATGCATATGATAAAATTAATCCGAGTGTATCAATGTAAATTTAATTAAGATTATGGAAAATACTAAAATGGGTTTCACACAACGTCACAACTACACTTCAATATAAGTTAAATTCAAAGTTTCAAAATACCACAAAAGTCTTACGATTTGAAATACATTCTACTCTGTGAATCAGCCAGCCAGACTTACCATTCACGAGTTTTTATTAACAATTGTCGCTAGAATGCTAGATGGAAATCTACGAATATTCGGAAAAACATTTCGTTTCATTTCATCTCGTAGAAATTGAATACAGACTCATATAATATATGTATATATAATATAATATAATGCATATTTTAATTAAATATTCGGACCTATAATAGGTACTCGGTACAATACGTAATTCAAATGTATGAAAAAAAAAAAAAAAAACGATAATTAAATATTAAATATTAAAAGTTATAATGATAAGAAAATGTATTTTGATATCGTTCACATACTGCATAATATATACACATATAACTCATTATCTCCGTAGGCGCCGAGACTGTGAAAAAAAATCTCAAAAAATCGGATCAGCGGAATGAGACTCGAATTGTGACCTGTATCTAAAGTTCGGTTAATGTTGGTATCCTGCATACACCCTAATCGAGATGATAAAGTGATTAAAATTTATCTTATTTAAAAAATTCAGACCTAACCTAATGTCTCGATCGGACTGAGAGGTCTCAACGACCAAGAAAGGTTTAGCTGGGAGTAAAAGCGTTCGAAGAACACAAATACGACGTTCACGGTGAAAAACTTCGAATTAAGATAGCAAAAGCTATTATTTCGGGAGTTCGGCGTAGGAAAAGTCGAGCCATAACGGTCAGATAGCGTTTTCGGAAACGCATTTTTTCTTTCTGGCGTCGAAAACTCGGGGAAAAGGTGATGATAATACGGACGAACAAAAACGGAAAAATCTCAAAATAACCAGAGAATAGATTGAAAATGGTAAAATCAAAGGAATATATGGTGACCATTAGTGAAAATAGGACGGGTAATTAAATAAATAAGCTTTGCATGGGGAAAACATTTTTTTGTTATACCTATTTTATATATAAGATAAATTGATTTATACTTTATTCTAGATAAATTAATTTGCATACTAAAAAAAATAGCATACAATATTTTGTTGTGCAATATATATCATACATCACATATATTATGTAGATAATATTTAATTATTTTTACGGTATAGTAATTATTTAATTATTCAATTATATAATACGGACGGGCATGTGCCTAGCTTGCAATTTGCACATTTTAATTTAATTGACGTTATTACACATATAATTTGGTTACAATCTAGTAAACTTAATAACAAAAATCAATATTAATTTACACAATCATGCGATAGAGAAGGAAAGGGTCAGAATTGGCGATAAACATACAACACCAGAGTGGTTCATTTAAACCATAATTAGTTGAGGATGTGGGAAGATTAAAAGGGGAAAAGTGATGGGTAAAGCGTGCAGAGACTTAAAATATAATTTTTGAAAGTAATAAAATTACTCAATTTGTCCATTTATTTTCAACAAAAAATTGAGATTAATACTACGTCTACGATCAGCTAATGTTTCAAGATTAAGATGCTAAAGTACTGGTGTATAATTATGAGGAGGACAATCAATCATTAATACACGACTAACATGTTTTAAAAATGTATTTTGTATTCGCTCAAGCATTTTAGAATTATTCGCAGTATTAGAGTCCCAAACAACAGAGCCGTATTCCAGTATTGGTCTAATAAGTGAACAATACAAGGCCTTTAAGTTACTAGTTTAAATTCAACTAACACGCACTTAAAAATCTAACATTTTAAGAACTTTGCAGCAGGCTCGCGCAATATATATGTTAGAGTTAAGCGTAGGGCAAAAAACAGTGTTATCAATTGATTTTAAAACTGACCCACTTTTTGTATATTTAATTATAATCGGGAATTTAAGATGCATAAAGGTCAATGGCATTTGGTAATATTAATTTATAACCCTAGCTTATCAGCTTAGGAAACCATTTTATTTAGTTCATCTTGAAGAACAAGGCAGTCATTAAAGGAGTCAATACGATAGAATATTTTTATAATGTCTGCAAACCGTATTAGACAGACATCCTTAGCACACAATTTACACTATTTATAAATAAAATAAAAAGCAGTGGAGAATGAGGAACACGGGAGGTAATTGGAAGTATATCTGAAGTTACACCATGAATTTTAACCGACTGTTTTCTACCATCAATAAAAGAACGGAACCATGACAAAAGTGGTTCTCCAAAATCAATTTCGTTTAAGACACTTAGTAATGCTTGGTGATCGACACAGTCAAAAGCTTTAGAAAAATCTGTATAGATAACATCTACTTGGGAATAGTAAAAGAGCATAATTTCCATAGACTAGGAAAAATACCTTCATCCAAGGAACGCTCGAATAAAAGCCACAGTGGAAAATTATACAGTTGTATGTAAAAAACCAAGAAATACTAAGAAATCCAAGATTATTTGACCTTGGGAAAAGGGGATTAAATAATTTCACTTTGTTTTCCGACACGAAAATGTGTAAATTTTTTTATTATTAAAACATACCTTCTTCATTAATACATTCATTTTGTGGAGATTTACCAGATCACTACTATTCCTAGACCCTAGTACATTCAATGGCCTATTTAGGGGGGGGGCAATTCTCCTACAGATTCAGCTAACCTATCTCTAAATATTTTTTCCTTCATGTATCACAGCGCACAGTCTTCTTACTCGGATCTTTCCAAAGATAACGTTTACTCCTATGACCTTTCTTCTAACTTCTATTTCACTCTTGACGATAAAAATTTTAACCCTTTTTGTTCGCGCATGCGCAGCAAAACAAAAAGGTTTTGAGTTGCAACCCCCCTTTTTGAACTGGGATCAAAATTGAATTTTTTTTTTAAATAACATTGACGTATACTTTTTTTCATAATAAAAATTGACTGATTGAGAACAAGTAAAAGTTCCAATTTATGCAATTCGTATTTATTGCGTTTTTTAATAATCTACATATGATCTTACACATTTCCATGTGATTTCCAATAATTTGTCTTGACACATAGGTGTATAATTATCATAAGTAAAATGCGTTTACATTATTTTATAAATAAAAAATTTAATTAAAATTAAAATGATAGAATTGTGTAAAGTTTTTAGATTTGTTTAGTTAATTATCTAAAATATTGTACTATGTGAGGTAAATTAAAATTAATTTGGTAAAAATAATGTGAATGTACATTATTAGTATAATATATAATATAATAAAAATAATAATGGTATTAGAATAATTCATATAATACGAATTGCATAAATTAAAATTTAACTCGCTCTCAATCAGTAAATTCTTAAAATTTTTAAAATGCAGAAAATGTTATAAGTCAAAGTATTTTTTTAAATGAAACGAATTCAGATCTAAATTCAAAAAGGGGGTTTGCTATTCAAAAAATGTTTGTTTTGCTGCGTATGTGTGAACAAAAAGCGTTAAAATGTTGAATTTTGAAAAAAATAGTGTGCCTAATAATTATTTTATACAATGAAAAACACTAGAATCAATTTTAAAGTTATGCGTTGGAAATATTTCGTGTTACCTTTATCGTTGAACATACTATATATTTATGTTAATAAATGTTATAACCACATGTTAGATGTGGTTATCTTAGTATCTTATATCACATTATTGGACAAAAATTGAATTCAATTCTATTTTATTGTAGAAAAAAAAATGTTTTTTTGATGTCACTTATACATTTATTATTTATCCAGTTGAATTACTCGTTATATGTTTGAAGATTATTGAAGTTGACATTTTAGACACTTTTCCATAAATTGTAGTAATTTAAATTACCTACTTTTTTCTATTACCTTTATAACCATTTCTCCTTCCTTGGAAGTGGCCAAGGTATAGTATAAGTAGTAAAATACATATTATAAAATTATAGTGTTGTTGGCAAGGAGAATTTCAATAATCATAATAATACGAGTACATTAAAAAGGAATTATTAACTATTAATAGTATTATAAAATACGATAATAAAAGTATAAATGTTAATCATTGATCGTTTTGTTTGGTGGTAATGTAAAAAATAATCAAATATTAAACATAAACAAATAAATTTGAAGAAGTTAAGATAGATTATTATAATAAGGTTATTACACAATTTTTAATTTAATAAGTCGTCAAGAATAGCCTATAACAAATCAAAATGTAAATTTATTGATTTATTAGCTTTATGTAAGTATAGGTATATACATTTATAAAATAGCATGTTACAGTATTTAAATGAGTTTAATAAAAAAAAAAAAATGCATCCATCTATAATAGACTTCTTAATTTTATCATTGATCTGTATATCGAAATATAATAATAATTATCACCGATTTATTTACTTTAACTATTAAAAGCCCTTAAAAAAAAAAAAAAAAAAAAACGAATTTATATATAACTTCATAATGTATTTTTAATAGGATACTTATCATTTGTTTTTTTTTTTTAATTAGTTTTGTATTTAAGGCTTATAAATATATTATCGTTAATCTGCAGTTACGTTATAACTTCCATGATTATTGTTATACAAGTGTTTTTGTCAAATACACGCGTTTCTCGAATGACATCGATCGGTACGAATTCTTATTCTAGAACTTTCGTAATAATCTATTTAGAGACCAATGACTTTTAGTGGTATAAAATATATATTCACATGTAAAACAAACGAAAAGCTATTAAAAATATTTTAGAGTCAAAACACTTATTATAAAGTAAACAGAGGACAATAAATATATGTAGGTGACTGTTTTACATCAACGACATTGGCATTTCTTTGTATTAATATTAAATATTTAAAAAAAAGCCGTCCAGATACGGATAGTGGAATTTTGTTTATCGTCATATCGGTTCTTGGACGGGATAGTTTATTATTATTATTTTAGATTTGAATGCAAAAATAAATCATTGCATTCTAAAAACGATTCTGAGCTAAAATTTGGTATAATAATATTTGTAATATTCGTTAGGCATTCAATGTGTTGCTAAGAATTTGTAGAAACGTAGATTGAAAAAGATGATAATAATTGATAACATATTAACATATTTTCTATGTTAATAATGAAATAAAGATAATTTGGCACGAGATTCAATCGATACTATGAAAATGGTGTATTGACGTATAGCGCTGGGGCTCTAGAGGCTTTGTTAATACGATGTGAACGGTTCGACAGCGAGCTCGTCAAACCGCTGCTTGCGATAATTGGATAACTCATATTATGTTGAAATTTACGATAATTACAGTTTAAAAAATACGGGATTACGGCTTTAGACATTTTAGTATATTTACATGTTTTTATAGGTTTTAATATTGTGTAAGTGGTCTCAGACGACATTAAAAATGAGTTAATTAGTGATTTTTATTATAAGGATGCTCAGATTATAAGTTTTATTTGTCATTGAGATATTATAATACACCCAATAATATACGTATAGTAGGCATATATAAATCAAATATATAGTTTCATGCGATAAATTGATTATAAAAAGTGAAAATCATACTTATACGTATATAGTTAGGTATATATATCTAAATCATTTAAATTTTGTTTTGTCCATTTTAAAATGGATTGACGTATTTAATTTAATATAGGTTGGTAGCCGCGTTTGCTATTATCTGCACTCATGGCGTATATAATATATTTCCTGTAATCGTATACCTATTTCTTGGATTAACAAGTTGTATATGATAATATGATATACCTAATATAATATTATAGTTCTCGTATACAGAGTGTTCCGGATTTACACTAATCTAGGCGAGTGAGCGTTAGGGGCTCCAAAAGTAAACATCTCGTTGTCCATTTTTCGAAATTACACACATTTTAGATTCTGAGTTGAGCGAACAAACTATTGGTTTTACAATAACGTTTATTTTTAATTTTTTCAATTTTTCTGTTTACAACTTTTCGACCAGAAGACATGAAATAATCTTTACAAGCATACCCAGTTTCCAATAGCAAATTTCATCTAGTTTGTACTTTAGAGAGGTAATTTTTCGACATTCTTAATAGTTTTTTAATGCTTAAGGAATAACTATACCAAAAAATGACGAAAAAATGAAAAAAAAAAAAATGATTTCATCAATTGAGATTATTTATTTCTTCGTCGTTTTGAAACTAATAGACTAAAATTCTTGAAATTTTCACCAAATATGTAACTTTATACTAGGTATATTTAAGTAAATTAATTTTCAAATTTTTTTATTTAAATTTGGGCTATTTTTAGCCATTATAGTTTTTGAGGTATTTAAGTCATTAATAGAGTAATTTTGGAGTATTAAGACTTGAAAATTTAATATGGTGTTAACTGTACCTTCCTTTAATTATATTTAAAAAATCTTGAAAATCTTAAGTCACGGTTTTTTTTTATAATCATTTTAATGTTTTTGACAAAGTAATAGATTTTAAAAGCTGAAAATTTAATACATGATTATATAACTACGTCACTCTAATTGTATTTATAATTAATTAAAATAAATCTAAAAAAAATAGGTAGGTGTAGTCAAAATTTTTATAATAGCCATTTAAAATTTGTAAAAAATTTAATACCATAATAACTTTGCACCTATGAAATTTTTGATTCTTCAACCAAATTTATTGTTAAAAATTAAAAGGCGGGAATATAATATACTTTTGTATTATTGTGGTTACACCTTGTAACATATGTTGTTACATTGACTTGGAAAATTTTTAGCTAAACCAGTAGGTAGTGGCCAGTACCTAAATTTCAACCAAATATTTACCTCCCTATGTTATGAGAACACTTAATAATTGATATAAATTGTCTGATAATGCAGTTATATATTTAATGGTATTGAAATATTTGTTTTTTGTATATTTTTTTCTTTTTTCGTTACATATATTAGATGTATATTTATATTTAATCACAAGCTAGTTATGTATCTGTTACTATTGCACCAAAAAGCAATTAGTTTGTTGCACTCATTTTATCCATGAATATAATTTTTTTCAAGATTTATATGGCACTTATATTTATATACTTAAAACATAATTATGTTTCTTTTTATAAGTATAGTAAATTTAAAGGGTATTACTGTCTTTTAACAAAACAATTATATATATTAATAATTATATAATATATTTAATATAGAACGTTCAATTAAAGTATGGATTTATAATGTATACCTTTAAAAATGATGGATGTATACATAGGTAGGTACATGGCCGTACCCAAGATATGGCTATATGGGCTTCAGCCCCTCCTCTGAAATGATCGAATTGAACAATTTTTTTTATGTGTTCCATAATTAGAAACGATTGAAAAAAATGATAATTACATAATTAGAGAAGATTTTCTACAGTTCGTTCCTGGACATAGTACTGTAGTATTGGAATTGATCAACATACTTGTCAGAAGCTTGACAGAATTAGGATTAGATTTGGAATATGCTCGAGGACAAGGATATGATGGGGCAGCTAACATGAGATATGAATTTAGAGGAGTTGAAGGTCTTATAATAAAAAATATCCTAAGGATATATAGCATATATAGCATTATATACTCATTGTTTTTCTTATTGTTTAAACTTTTGTCTCAATGATGCTTCAAAATTGCAAGAAATTTGAAATGCTCTAGGAAAAATAAATGGAATTCGTGTATGTTATCATACATCTTCTAAACGTTCAAATATATTACGTCAAAAATTGGAATCAAAATCCTTTTCTACTCCGAAAAAGTTTTGTGAAACAAGATGGGTGGAAAGACATGAGTTTGTTTTAATTTTTATTCAAGGTTTTTTTGAAATAGTAAGTGCTTTAGAAGTACTTATGACAGAAGAAAATGATAAAGCTGCTAATCCTTTACATAAATCTTTGTGTACATTTTCCTTCATAATTACCATATGTATAATGGAAAACGTTCTTGGAATTACTTATTTTATTTCCAAATATCTTCAAACTGAAAATATGGATTTAATAACAGCTATGGATTCTATAAAATTGTCAATTAAACAATTACAAGACATTAGAAATGAGGAAACATTTAGTGATATTTTCCACCGAGCTTCTAAAATCGCAGAACAAGTTGGGGTATCTCCGGTCATACAAAGAATAGTAGGAGTTCAAAAATATAGATCAAATTATGAAATACATAATAATAACTATTTCATACTATAGACAATCCATATTTTACCCATATTTAGACGATATGCTTGAGTCATTCAATGAACGTTTCCATTCCAATTCTGGAATTTTAGAGCCATTATCTTGTTTAATACCCAGTAAAATTACAAACTCGTCTTTTGATAATATAAAACCAGCTATTTATTTTTATAAAACGGATTTATTATCTACTGGAGACGTTTACGACCAACTATTAGAAAGTGAATTTAATTTTTGGAAACAAAAATGGTTAAATTAAAAATACATTATTCCGAATAATCCATTATAGGCACTGGCAAAATGTTCTGAAGATATTTTCCCAAATATAAGTACACTATTAAAAATTCTATCTATTTTATCTGTTACTACAGCATCAGTAGAATGAAGTTTTTCAAGTTGGAAAAGAATCAAAACTTATTGGAGAAACTCAACAGACGAGGCCATAGACTGAATAAAGTAGCTCTTATGAATATACATAGAGATATAAATATTGACTATAATATCATAATAGATTTGTTTTTCTCTGCGAAAGGTAGGTGATTAGATTTCAAGTATCAAATAAAAATTGTACCTATTGCTTTTTTTTTAATGTTTAATAAAGTATTTTGGAATTATGTGTTGAATGTAAATAATTGTAATATTGTTTAGTTTATATTGTAATATAAAATCTATAACCATTAGTTCTGCCTCCTTTAAATAAATACTACATGCTTGTGACAAGACCTCTTTTTTTTTTTTGTGCTTATTCGGTATTTTGAGACCGTTCAGTCGGCAAATATCTGCAAGTGAAAACCTTTTTTGTTAATTTGGAAGAAAATTTTATTTCTCACCACATATTTTAGGGCTAGTCTAACCCTAAGTATCCCCCCCCCCCCTGAAAAATATTCCTGGGTACGGCCTTGGATAGGTATATATATCGTACTATATTTATTTTTATACAGTTTGTGTATACGTTAAATACATTAAAGGAATATTGTTATAACCAAAAAAAAAAAAAAAAAAATTCTATTCAACATAAAACGTTTCTAAAATATAACTATATAAATTTATGATTAAACATATTATTGTATTTACAATAGTAATAAAAAATAGATTTTTTGAGTTTTCATGGAAAAACCTCATTAAAACGTCATCGGTCATATATAAAAATGAATTCCTTTTCGATTGAAATCATTTAGCAAGTTTTTGTCGTCGGTGTTCTTATGATTATCTCGGAATCGTTTTATATATCGTCATTTATTTCAATTTTCAAAATTGCAAATGCTCAATTATATAACGGTTTGTAATATCGCTTGAAAAAAAATGTAACTTTATATATATATATATATATAAAATGTTAAAAATATCATATACGTACAAACATGGTATAATATTTATAAATAATATCTACAATGTATCGTTTATAATCACATAATATACAGTAACCTACATATTTCCAATATACGGAAAAGGGTTTGGTCAATAAAATTTTAGTTTCGTAACAAGATTATTATTATAACATCCATACTTGGTACCGATTGAGTACATTGACGTTTGTGAATGCGATAAACAGAAAAAAAAAAAAAACTAAATACTAAAATATCATAGGTATTTGTTGTTTAAACTTTGAAGATCGTGCAGGTTTTCGGCCTCATTACGTGTACCATGGACTTGACGCACTATACCCCACGGATTAAAATTTTTTTTATTATTTATTTCGTACATAATTCCATGTAATATATTCCCTTCCATGCGATATACACTAGTATACCGCGCGTTCTAAAAATATACGATTTTTCTAATCTGTATAGAATGCACTGCAACTGCATAGGCACGGTCGCGGAAACTGTGTCAGATCCCCATTCCGTTTGCTCGTATTGTCCATGATGGAGGTGTGACTTTTTTTTTTTTTTATGATCTAAATATTTATTCGTTTCTCTGTTTATTTTATAAAACTTAAACCGGCAACGGATATTGCATTTTCTCCGACTTACTAAAAACGTCTTAATTATAAGCTTTCGTTCCCCCCCCCCCGCAAAGTACAAATATATTTTTTGCATGGCACGATGACCGACTTCATATAACCGACGTTTCTCGCGTTTCTGTCCGTGACGGTTATGTCAAGTCATGGTGCCGACAAGTCGTCAATAAAGTAAAAAAAAAAAATAGAAAAATAGAAAAATTGCATAGGTAATCATTTATTTTGTCTTTCGAATAACACGTGAAAACATTATATATACCTAACAGACATACGCAGAAAGATGGTACCATGTGCTTTTGGAACCTGGTGACCATGGGGCCCCGGCGGCAATGGCAGCAGTTTTGCGAAACGAAACTTCGACGACGCGGCTGTCCGGGCAGCGGCGGCGACGAGCCCGCTCTTCACCAGCTGCAGGTAACGACTAAAATAAAAAAATAAAATTTTTTATGAAAATCATACACATTACCTATTAATATACTCGTATTACCTGTATTTGGCACATAATTATTACACCTAACCATATTGCCTATATAATTGATAATTATGTAAATTGGTTAATTAGAAATAACATTAACGTGTTCCATAATATTTGGGACGCCAGAGAAGACCCTTCGCGTCTCCTAAATTTTGAAGGAAAAAAAACAGTCCCAGTACACGCCTATATCATTTTATTAATTTGCTAATATGTAAACAGGGTTTTTTTGAAATGTGTAAAAATGATATGATTTTAATGATTTTACTTATATGACTCTATTGGCGTAACAGTTTTAAGTTTGAAAATACCATTATTTTGAATGGTCGTGCTTTGAAATTATACCTATGTACATCATAGAGCAGCATAAATAATTCTATTTTATAAGTATTGCTAAACTTTTTGTGCTACTTTTATTTAGCATTTTCAAGCTTAGTATAGTCATTTTTTTTCGAGTGACTTGGCATATTATACAGAAAACTTACCTACCATACGATTCCCATCAGCAGTAATCCTTTTAAAATTGTATAATTTAGCTCTAATTTTAGATGTAAGCACTCTTCAATACGAATATTATCATATTATAACTGTATAAAAATTCACAGAATTTATATATAATTAAGTATAATTAACAACAAATAATAATATTTGTCAAATATTTAATCAATAAATATTTTACTAATAAAACCAATTTATTGTTATCAAAAGGAATAATAGCTCGGCTCATTGGCGGCCATTGGGGTATTTTTTGAATAATTTTAAAATGTAAATTCTATATAAATGTATTATAGGTATAATATATTATACGTTGTCTAAAATATCTATATAATTCATTTGAGCCAGCCTGAAGTTGAAAAAAATCATAAAACATTTTTCACAAATTTTATGTATTTTTATGTTGACTTGATACAAATTTATTGAACTATATTAATTGTTAGGTGGGACAAATGCCCTTCCCCCATTATGTTTTCCCGGCAATGCCCTAAAAATATAGTAGTGGATGAAGAATGAAAATATATAGGTTTTAGACAAACGTTTGGTTTGGTATCGAAAACTCAACGTGGTTTAACTTTGAAGTTAATTGTGAATATACAGTGAAGAACTATGTACGGTAAATGCTAATATTAACTTTGAGGACAAAACTTTTACGTACTAGTATTAGTATATATAGTTGTGAATTTCATACACTAAAAAATCTTGTTAAATCCGGAAAAATGCGCTAAAAATTCAAATTTTTAGAAGTCAATAAAAGTAAATGAGTTTTAATGAATAGTATAATCAACGATTAACATTTTTATATTAAATTACAAAAAATAAAAATAAACAATGATATGTTGAGTTATTCTTCTAATTCTTCTCCTTCGTTTTCTATGCCAACTGCTGCGTATATTCGTTATTTGGAGTCGGCCACTTTAGTCCTCCACTTCCACTTAACTCAATTTCCAACATGATGTACGTAATAACGATATTATTATACCGTTTTTCATACCAAAGTGGCAAAACATTATCTTGTACTGCATTTGGCCAAACCATAAAATATAAATAATTAAATCATCAAAAATAATAAAATATATTATGTATTACTCGGTGATATTTTCAAAAAATGAGTACAATATCATGCACCTACTTAACACTATCATTAAGGACACTAGGGCAATGCAACATAAAACGAGTACTTACTCGGTGATATTTTCAAAAAATGAGTACGATATCATGTACCTACTTAACACTATCATTAAGGACACTAGGGCAATGCAACATAAAACGAGTACCTACTGTCCTACGAAAAAGAGTATACGCCTGGTCACCATAAATTTACATTGTATGTTTCGGGGACGTGTGAACATTCGGGTCTTCGTATGAATTATTTAATTTCAGCACTCTTTAAATGTATACACTCAATATGATCACGTTTATATTATATTATCGATATTTTAAGACAACTTTGGCTGGGTTGCGTAAACGTTCAATATAGCTATTTACAGATCGTTAACGAACAAACGGCTCGGTAAATGATACCATCGATTATAAATGACTATTTAATTTAATTTATAATCAATGATGATAGTTCATGTTATAGGTATATTACAGGCCTGCATTCAGTTCAGGAACTTTTATAGATCGATTAGAAGATTGACAAGGGATAAATAGTTATTATTGTTGTCGCCCATTCGGCCGTTCCTATACATACTATATGTCAATATATTCAGTTATCAAATAAAATGCGATTTACGTTTTTTATAAATTGATTTTATGCAGCACCTTTAAAGTCGTACAGATCATATATGGACCTTACTGAACGGATAAACTACAGAGCCGGCAATAAATTTACAGACGGATTTTTATGCAACCCGGCCAATAATGTTATCATATTAATCCTGTCGGGCGGCGTTATGGGTATATTATATTATATAGATTATGTGGATTTCCTCCTCTGCGCACGTGTTTATAATAACCATCCATTTTATCTATAAATACATATTCAACGACTGTTGGAAAACAGTAAATACTGTGTATATTATTTAGGACACGTATAAAACCCAATATCACCGTTAAACTGTTCAAAGAGTACATTATCAATAAGTCGCAAATAATAAAAAAAAAAAAAAAAAAAAAAAATCGAGATTTTGATTATATACCATTTTTTGCCCTACACGTGTACAAGTTGCGCATATTCTCCACAAAAATATATATGGCGCATGTATGTAATTATTTATTACTACATTATATTATACAGTACACTTTATAAACAATAAATACTATAAATCCATTACAATATTATTATATCTAGGTTATTGTGCCCATATTATATGTATTGCGTATAGTTTTGGTGCTAAGTGCACAGGTGTGTGTATATATATATATGTGTATGTAGTTTACACCATGTATTATATTTTTCCTTGACCAGATTTTTGATTGTTTTATATCTGAATCGAGGATCCTGATAGAAAACAATATTTTTTTTTTTTTTTTTTTTTTTTTTAACAAATATTCATACACCGCTTTATAATATTTCTGCCTTGTAATTGATTTTTTATCTTTATTACGTATAGATATAATATGTTAACAGTAGGTATATATATATATATATCAAGCATAACGAGTATGGATGTATTTTTAAACTTAATCTCTGTGTTTTGTTGTTTTTTGTATCTATTTGTTGTTACGTCAGATCTCGGATATCGTTCGGATTTGTTTGCAGAGACCGTAATCTAAATGTATATTGCTAAATAACGCCGCTAAATTATTATTAATTGTTATGCGCACAACTGATTATTATCGGTCAGTAACCCACTATATATTAATGAACAACGATTTAAATATAATATATATATATATACACAATTAGGTTAGGTAAATAATGTATATTTATATATATATATATATGCAGTGTCTATATATTTGTTCATAAATCACCTATCCGAAATCCTGCATGAATACCTAACCTAAATCTTATTCCTTGTATTTCGACGTGATGAATAATAATTTTTAAATTTTCATTTAATTAATTAATATAAACAAACTAGGGAAACATAATATTATTAGAAAATCTATTGATGTGGTATAGTAGTGATCAGTGTAGCCATGCGAACAACTATATAATATAATAGTATATATTTCTATAAATTTACTGGTGCCTACCTTTAAAAGAGGTTTTCCTCGCTGCACTTTTAAAAAGTTACAGCATTTTTATCGTTTGTCACGCGTTCACTAATAATAACAACAATAACCGCGACATTTTATTTTCAAAGAAATGCATTTGATTTTCCCCGAAGAATACACTATTTAATCCGCGCGGTTCATTAATAATTAATTTATTTGTCGTGCATCAAGAGCACATTACGTCGTGCATGTGTATATATAGTACAATATTTCGTCAATAATCATAAACCTCGTTGTGAGGTCCATGTAGGTGAACCACTTTTGCAATTTCGCCTTATAATAATATACGTTATACCAGTGCGTATATTGTATACCGGTATACCGGAAATTAGTAAGGAGAATTTAAAAACACGAACATAAATTGCAACGTATATAATATTATGACGAGGAATTACTGGGGCGGATCCGAAGCTTCTTTAAGGAGGGGCGAATAAACGAGGACCACATATATATATATATATCAAACGCCATATGGCGATGATGATAAATAATTGTGATTAGTGTTGTATTTAAGACCAATAGGAGGGGAAGGTATGTTATTATTTTTCATATTTTGTTTTTAAATTTTCAATCTAGGTATATATTATCCATAAAAGAGAAGCTGTACTTAGATAGCCCGCGAACGTGTTTTAATATAATTTACCGTTAAAAGAATGCAGGGTATGTGTCGCAGTCATTCGACTCTGCACCACTAATTCTTAACATGAACTTTTATTCGTATAATTTAATCTAATTATCTCATTTTGTTTTGAATTGTATTATTTATTTTATTTGTGCTATAATTTATACGTAATAATCTTGTCGATCGTGATCTATGTAACTGTTTAGAAAAAGTTTGTAAATAATAAAAAAAAAAAACATCCAGAAAATATCCCGTTTGATTTTATCAATTTTAATTATACTATTAATTATTTAACTATATATATATATATATATTATGTACAACTTTATGATTTTTTTTCTAATTATTTGATTAATTATAATTTATTATTAGTTATTTAGTGCAATTCATATATGTATAATGTATATAATGTGGGTTCCACGCAGAAGTGTATTTAAGAATATTTAAGGGGGGATATGACATTGTTTTCCAATAGCAAAGACATGGGGGAGCACTGATAGGGAGTGTAAGGTGCTACACTCCCTATCAGTGGCATAATTTTTGGTGCAAAAGGGTACTTATGGCCCATAATTATTGATTAATTTTATAACACTGACAAATATACTAAAAAAGTTTCAAAAAGAGTTTACAGTACACAAATCTAATATGTATAATTATCAAAAATAGCAATAATTTTGATTAATTATATTTTTAATAGTTTTCCTCATTCCCATGCAACAATGCATAATAATATGTTGAAGGCCGGATTTTAAACTCGTTGAGAAGGAGCAGTAGTGCGAAAAAACAGGTGATTCTATCAAATGTTCCCAAAATTCAAACACATTTCATACCAAAATAATACATATTATGGAAAAAAATTAAATAGCTATTAAAAATTATTGTACCGACCGATTTTTAAATTTTTTTGCGTGTGCTTGAATGACGTAGTTTTAATATTGAATTCAATTTTTAACCCTTAAAACTGAAAATTACTAGAAATAGATTATAATTGGGAAAAAAATTTCCAATTTTTTTACTTTTATAATGTGTTAATATACGTATTTGGTATAAATGTCAAGCTTATAGATTCATTATTTCCCTTAAATTCGAACACATTTCATTCCGAAATGTCGAAAAAATTAAATGGGTATTAAAAAAAACAATTTAAATGGCTATTAAAAATATTATTTTTTTTAATAATATATTGATTTTTAAAATTTTTTGTTCGTAGCTAGAATAGTATATTTGTAACATTGAATTACATTTTCATGTCTTAAAAACTAAAATTAAGTCTATTATGAATTAAATGTCTCAAATTTGCATATTGCTATAAATAGACTAAAAATAGGTAAATATTTACCTATTGTTAATTTTCTATTAATATTTTATGTACATACTTTTGTGGGGAAAATTTCATGCCTCTAGCATCAATATTTTCGGAGTTATAAAGAATTTTATCACAATCGTGTTTTCCGATTTTTTTAATGTTTTGATAGTTTTTTCTTATACGTTTATCGAAAAAATGTTTAAAAAATCAAAAAATGACCTTTCTAAAGTACCAACTAGATAAAATATGCTACAGGAAACTCTTGTAAAGATCGATGTACTCCTGATAAAAATTTTGTACACAGACAAAAAAAAAAACACTTCATCATAAAACTAATACATTCATCGCTTCGCTCAGAATCTAAAAAATCTTCAAAGGGGGCGATCGCCACATTACCCTTCCCCTCAAATCCACTCTTGAATATATTGCATAGTGAGTAGTGACGTATGACTAACTTTGTACCTTGTCAAATCTTAAAACCAAATATTATCATTATCCTTTTATGACATAAAAATCTCATAAATTATAATTTCTGTAAATAGCCAGAAATTAATAAAATTTTATTTAAAATAATACAATGAAAAAAAAATACTAAAATACATCTTTAATATCAGGTGCCATTATGAGTAAATAATCCTAATCGATTTTTATATATGCATGTTTTTCCCAAAAATAATTTTTTATACATAAAAAATATCGAAACAGAACATTTTTCACTTTTTTCAGAATCTAAAAGAGCCATTATCAAATATAATATTTTTTGCCAAATTGTAATGTATAACGAATATCAAAAAATTCAAATAGAAATTTTAATGAATAGGTTGTCATAATTTATCATATTGAAAATGGTTATATCTACCTAATTTTGTAAGAAATGTATGTGTATTTCGTTTTTATTCTATATATTATTCTATTATATAAACTTATGTATCTTGTTTTTATATATCGTGGGCTAGGTACGTGACGCTGGCACCCGCGTTTTGGAAATTTGATTCAAAATTGATACTAGCGATTGTTATATCATTTGTACAAATTTGTAACATCAAATTCGAAATTTGTACACCCTTCCGACACCCTTAAATATCGATTTTGTGTTGCGGGTGCCAGCGTCACGTGATGCCAGCACCCGAAATTTGTAATTTTTATCCTATGCACTCCAAATTCGTACCGGCGATTGTTATATCATTTGTACAAATTTGTAACATCAAATTCGAAATTTGTACACCCTTCCGACACCCTTAAATATCGATTTTTGTGTTGCGGGTGCCAGCGTCACGTGACTCGTTTTACTAGAAATGACGCCTATTAGTACATTACCTTGTCTATTTAAAGGTATTTTAAATTAGTACCTATATATAAAACACATGGCTGCTATTCCTTTGCCTTCACTCTTTAACTTCATATACCTCTCTACCACATCCAATTGATTGTGCAATCAATTTTGTAAGTAAAACTAAATATTTCAAGAGTTTTGTTTAATTTTAAAATAAATTATATTAATTCAATATATTTTATATTTATTTTCAATAAAATTTTGCTTAGTTATTTGCACAGAACATGCAATGTATAAATGTATAGTATTGCATGTTTTAAGTGATTTACATTTAAAGAAAATTACAATATATTTCTATTGATTAATGCTTATAATATTATATTGTAAAACTGTATTAATAAAACATGATAATTTGGCACTCGTTCAATATGCCCAAGAATATATACTTATATATATTATATATTATATAATATGGCATACATATTAAATTGTTTATTTATTAAATATAATTAAATAATAATATTTTAGGATCATTTTAAGTTAAAAGATATAATTATTACAAATTTGAAATAATTAAAAAAAAAATTTTAATTTTAATTACATTTAATTATGAAAGAATAGCATGTTATTAATGACATGGTATTGAATGCAATTAATGAATTCTAAAAAAAATAATTTATAATAGTATTTTATATTGTGTACAATAAAAGTTCAATATTGATCTTATCTGATGATGATCCTTCCATAACTTTATGTTTTGTGTCATCATATATTTCCCATTTTTTATCGCCTCTATACGCATAAGTACTGTAGTGCCCAATTGTTGACCTTAGACCACTTCTTTCTCCGCCATGAAAAACAATAACTCCCCTGATAAAATAATTTTTGTCACCAGCTACAATAATTTTTGGAATGTCGCTTAATTTCCAATTTATAGGTTTTGTGAAATTTTGTTTTATACAATCTACTGGCAGGTCTTCTATATTGGGAAGACTTGTTGATGCATCTAAACCTGTAAAAATATCAATACTGAGATTTAGTAAAAAAAACTATGTTGTTTAACGATTTCATATTTCAGATAAGTAATTGATAATTTAAAATAGACTGTAATGTATACTGAAAAATGGAAGATGGATAATGACGTATACTCAATAATATACAATTATTAATGGATGATTACAATAATTTTAAAGCAAAATATACTTACTGATAGGAATGGAGTTCAATTCGATGAAGATATGTGAAGTAGCTTTCACAGATTTATTTCTTACATCTCTGCAATAAGTACACATTTCCTTGGAGTTTTCTAAAAATTCTTGTA
>JAIPRL010008671.1:0-19687 GCA_025469235.1 Pemphigus obesinymphae | reverse complement strand
AATAAAAATTAATGAATTAAATACGTTATTTATTAAATTTTTTTTCTTGGTATACATTATTTATAATTCCACACCAAATCTACAGATTTCTCGTAATGCAATCATCAATATCCTATTGTAATATTTTCCGAAATGATTATCGTTTATCGAATATATGGGTAAACAGATATTCTACTATTTCTTGAAAGTTCGGTGTGATCGAAAACAGTCAACTACACAGATACCTACCTAATTATTTTTTGTGAATGGAGGGGGGGGAATTACCCCCATTACTCCCTGTATCCCCCTTTGTGTACGTATAAATAAATTATTTATTCTTATTTATAACTTTGGTAAAAAAAAAAATCAAGGCTGCAAGAATTTTGCAAGACCAAGACTGTCATGGTCTTGGTCTTGATCTTGCTTTGTGCATCACTGTACAAAATCGACCCTCTAATTACTAGATTTATTAGATTACATTTTATGGATTGATATTTAAATTTGTTATAATTATTGTTATTCACACTTAAACGTTGAGTTGTTGCGACATTTGAAAATAAATAATAGTCGCCTAATTTTTTATTCGATTAATGCACACGATCAATGGTCTGTCCAGTAAATACATCAGATAGACACACTGATTAAAATGTCAAACAATAAACATTTACATCCGAGATTTCGATATAGATACCTGTAGGTATATTGATCGTATTAGTGTTTATTGTGATACACATTACGGTTTTATAATAATAATAATAATAATTGCGTGATTAATGAAAACGACCAATGTGATAATGCGAGAACAACAATTGACTATTTCGGGAAATCGTATAGTCTTACAAACCTACCTAAGCATACTGCGTAGCTATTTTATATAATATCCTATTGGCATGGCAATTCGGCATTAACCTCCAGGACACCCTAATCGAGGATCGTCCGGAAAATACAACTATATTGTATGGACAAATGGCATGTCCTCTGCGGAAAATAATTGACAAATGCCGAAATCCGTATCAGTCAAATAATGTCGCTATATTTGCGGGTCGTAGGATTTAAACATTCACATTATGAAAATATAGCTTATTATAATGTGATAAAGTAAATAAGAAATTCACTAAATACTCAAAGACTAAAGTCTGTACACAGTAAAATTTAACGACATTTGTATAGAAAATAATACAATACCTATATAGCAGTAAATATAAGACACAAATCACGAACTTCTTCGAGACTATATATGACGTTGAACGGGTTCTGAAAGAGTTATACGACAATTTGCCGAATGGATTTTATTCAAAATTTAAAAATCAATAGATTTTTGCGGGAATTTTTTTTGAAAATTATTATAAAACTATTTGAGTATATATAGATATATTTTAGGTAATGTCAGTAGTGTGGGTTTCGGGAATACTCATTCTTACAAACGTACGAGTATATTTTATAAAATATATCCTTTCGGCGTGGCTTCGACATATTTAACTAATATACAGCAGTAACAGGACACCTCATCCGATAAAGGATATTATCCGCGGCGTGGTTATATACAAATCGCACCGTGTCCTCCGGAAAAGTGACAAATGCCGAAATCAGTTTGCTCGATCCTGTAAGTACAATATCGACTCCACCCACATTTTCCAATTCCCACTGGGTCCGTCCTCTACTCTTTCATCATAATTCTTCTCCCCCCCCCGCGGTCCACCCGTATACGTGATAATGGACGCAGGACGAGAGTCGAAAGTTGTTATTTCATTCCCTGGAAACGGAAATATATGTGTGCACAAGGAGCTGTCAGCCCGGTTTTGTCCTGGCCATGCCCCCGTGCCACTCGGGACCGTGGAATTTTTAGATTTCATTATGAATATAGAAAACTTTTATTCCGATCGTGTTGTTATTTTCCGTTTTTCATCCCCCCAACCGTTCATATCTACCGTGTGTATACAAAATAATATATATTTTATGTCTATTTTATTCGATATAATACAATATGTACTTTGTACAATATACGGAAATATAAAATCATTTCGATCCGTGGGATTTTAATTTTTTAGCGACACGTTTGATTCGGTAAATTTATTGTAAGAAAAAAAAAGTTTCTATACACCGTAAAAAATATATAAATCATTATTAAACTTTATTCTTAAACAAATCGACTATAATACATTATATATATATATCAATACATACATATATATATATATATATATATCCAGAGTATATGATGGATCCTCGTATATTTGGTTAAGTGTCGTATTTAGTAGAAGTTGTGGTAACTTGTCGCACAAACATCATATTTGTACAAATTATCGTTGATACCTACTTAGCTAGCTCCATCCCTTTTATTCATTTTAATGCTAATCTAAACAATGTAAAAGTTAAAAATAGTGTACTTATTTTATAGGGTACTATTAATATATTAAATATCGATTTACTTTTAAAAGTACCTATTTGAATAAATATTCCAAATTTTTTTTTTTTTAATAATATGTTCCAATACCTATTCTGAATATTTTTTTTATCTATTTGTTCGAATAAGTATTCCGAATACAAAATAAAATTATTCTTTTCAAGTCTGTCAACCATATTATACTGTACAGTTAAATTAATTTTTTCCATGCACTCACAAATTTTAATTTAATTAGACGAAATATCTTATAGAGTTGCCATAGAGTAATTTTAGATTAAATTACTTACTCTTTTAAGAATTTAAAATTAAAATGCCGGTAATTTATTATTTTATAAATAAAAATACCCCGAAAAAATAAAATCTACCCATTAGTAAGCACACAATAACGAAAACTCATTGTAAAAAATATGAAAAAATAAAAATAATAGCTAACATACAACCTACCTTACCTACCTACGTAAATAAAATAAATATTATATTTTTCAATTTCTTTCATTATCTAAAATATAATTCTTACTATTGGGTAAGAAATTATACATTTTCATATTTAGGTACAGGTCAATTTTTCAAATTAATTAATTTAACACAATCATTTTTTCAAAATTCAATTGTGATGATTGACAATTCATGGAGATCAAAAGACTTTTTTAAAATATTTTCATGATATGAAAATGAACATGTCAGTTAAAAAGAAAATGTCTCCTATGTAGGAAGCTAGATAATAACGAGAATCTTTGTGGAATTTCGTATTTTTACAATCACTATTTTTGTAATAATAATTAAAAACTTAATTAATTACCTAATCAATTGATCTTTTTTTAGACGGTTTATTGAACTAATGTTTTTCCCGATTGATGTGATCAAAAATAATTATCATTTATAAATATAGATACGAATATTAAAAAGTAAAAATTATTTATATTTCTCGGGTAAAGCTTGCAGGAATATAATATATTATATAGGTACATCATATTTTATGTAAAAACTAAAAAAAAGTATAATTGATATGCAATGAATAGTCTCAAGTTTTGATATTTACTATAACTGTATATCTTAAAAATGATAATAAAGTAACAAAACATATAATGGACTCAAAACAGCTTTGTGGTCATTTTTAATTTTTAGTAGCTTATTGCAATATATAATATATAATATATATATATATATACCTATATATATATATATTTATTTTATTATAGTTTTTAATTAATAATTATAACAGCTTAACAGTTACAAAGTATATATTATTATTATTATTAGGTACTTATATATATATATTGGACAATTTAAATTTTTCAAAAGATATCTAAAAGTATAAATAATTATTTTATTTTATTAATGAATATTTGGAGTACTCATATTATATGAAGAAACAAATAAAACTCCGTTCAAAAATTTAATAATAAACTAACAAAATATAATATAAAACCCAATTTCTATAAAATAAACTAATTATTTTGTAGAAATTGGTATTTTATATTTTATTTAAATAATTTTTTAAATTACCCAATTCCACCAAATATAATAAATTAGTTATTGTGTACTAATTATTATAATTTATCAATCATTAGGGATTTATCCTCCTTCCTCTCCATCATTAAGTCCCTTGTATGAGTTTTGTATAATTTAAATAATCTTATAAGTATTCTATTTAGTTTAAGTATACCTCTTTATTCAGTTGACCGGTGAAAACTTGTCGAGTTCGCACACCCCCTGGTGTAAATATTCCTGACGACAAGCACTGATGTCGACAACCTTCACGACACAACAGGGTTTACACGTAGTGATCACGTTTTACTTCTTTTTTCTTTTACCACGTATCTATTATAAATATGATATATTATATATTCAGAAATATTAATATGCTATACCTATATGTTATATATTTTTATATTGTGTTACCTATGTAATATGTTTTATTGTTATATATATATATATATATATTTTTTTTTTTTAAATATTCGTAAATAGGTACGTAATTTGTAACTTTCTATAAATGATTTTTTAAAATTATAATTATTTATATGATGCTAGTACGTGTGTATAAACTCCAATAAAAACACAAGTAAAATAGTATTACAATTAATAATAATAATAATAATAATAATAATAAAATGCGTTGGCGGAAAATATTGACAAGAACAGAAGTATTAAAACTCTGCGTTGTGGCTCCAGTGGATGTTGTGAGTGTTGGTCAAAGTCAGGGATGAGACTAGGGGGGGGGGCGTGTTACACCTCCTTCCGCTGGAAAGTAGTCAGCAAAATGAAATTCAGTCGAAAAAAACAGAAAGTAGTTTTGAAGGAGTATTTCGGAAAAATTGTTCGGCATTTAGTCGGAAAAATTAGAAAATTGTTGATGGTCTTATTTTTCTGTCTATTTTTGGAGATATTCTCTCTCCACCCATGAAATATGTCTTTAAATTATCCCTGATCGAGGAGGTGCTGCACTAATAAATTAATACTATATAAAACTGAATTTCTCATTATATACTTAGTTAAATCATATTAATAATAATAATAATAATTTATAAATGTCATTTTATGTAAAATTTGGTAACAAAACGCATTTTACACATTTTACGCATACTATGACAAAAGATAGCTTAAAATGAGTTTTCTGTAAAAATTAACATGTGTCTTAAGATATGCCCTATTTTATGAGTAACTTGGGTCACCATTAAAAAAATATATATAAAATCTGGGATTCAGTATACCTACGAGTTAAAATTTAAAGAACTTAAAAGTTTTCGTTAAGAGAAAAAAAATAGTACTTAACACGAACTTATATAATACAGTAATTATTTTCGGATATAGATATATTAAAGTATATATTTAGGTATATTAAGATAAAATTTAAACTTTAAAACGACTCTAAGTTATCTACGTTCACGGTACTCATATCGTTTGTACCTCTAATATTTTAAACATTATTTAATAAAAAATGAAATAATTAAAAAAATTACTTTTTTTAATTTTAGCCAGTACTGATAATTTTACCGTAAATATAATTAATATACTGCATATATATATATAGTAATATATTAAATATTAAAAAAATACACCACTAAGATGCTGAAAAAATAAAATAAAATATTTAAAGTGTAATTTAATAAACATAATATTACAGCTGTCCTTAAAAATAAGTTAACAGTTCTAATGAACAATTTTTGTACTAATGTTAAATGAAAATTTAAAAAAAATGAGATAAAATAATAAAAAAATATAAAATAATTCGTTATATACTCAAGAAAATGCAAAATATTTGACACAGTACATTGGATTAAAAAAAATATATTTATTAAAGCCTTTGTTGATTAAAATCTTCCTTATTCAAAAATACAATGAACACATTGAATTTTTCCAGATATGTATAGAAAAAAAGAGGATAGAGAAAAATATATACCTATATGTTTATTAGATAAGGCTGTTGGAGTATCTCATGTTTTTTTGTGATTTCAGATTTTAGTTCACGTACTTCCTAATGTCCGATTACTATTTTGAATATATGTATGAATTTATAATAGCCTCTTTATAGGTTATGTAAGGAAAATATTTTTTGTCTTTGTTTTTTTAATTTAATAAGTCTTAAAATCAATATTTTTTTTTTATAGGCATCTTACTCGTCAGGTATCAGTTGGGGTGGAAGCACTTAACCTATCGGATAGGATACTCTTGGTGGATGTATATTATCTTAGAAAAAAAATTATTTTGAGAGAAGTTTCGGTGTACATAACTATTAATACCTATTAATAATGTTCTTTAGTATGTTTAACTTTATATTTTAAGAGCAATCGTCGAAAAAAAATTAATTTAGTGTGAAATTGAAATATAAAATATTTATTTAGAGTTTAGTTCCAATTTCGGGTATTGAAAACTAACAAAATATTGTAAAAACTCTTTGATTTAGTTGTATATTAGAATCATCTATATTATAATAACATAATTAAGCAACCATATTACACAGTTAAATATAATAACATGTTAAAAATGTTTGATAAATTTATAAATTGTCGAATACTATTATTTGAATATTTTATAGGTATTCCTATGTATACTTTGAAGGAACATTTTGTGTTAAATATAATTTCCTTATTTGCCGATAAAAATATATTCATTTATACAACTGCATTTGACAAATTATATAAAAAGAAACATAGTATGATACCTATACTGCAGAGTATTCAAAAAGTACGGAACATTGTATTTTTATCGGCTCCTAATTGATATTTTTGAATTCTAATTTTTGTATATTATTAGATATATGTGTATATATATATAATGTATATTGTAATTTTAATATAGATACTTTTTAAATGCCCCTCACTTATTTCATGAGATAGAGGTATCTGCTGTCGATTTTCAAATATCAACTACTAATTATATTTGAATATTATTGTAGCAATAAAAATAAAAATGACGTTTAAAATTGTATATTGAATCTATCAAATATTTTACAAAATATCTCTACGAATAGAAATAGGTTGAACAAAATTTATCTGTAATTAAATATTTTAAACCCAAGAATTAATAATTGACTTTCATAAAAATGTGGCCATCTTTATACTTAGCACACATTATTTAATATACTCTATAACTATAAGTTATAACCTTTTAATAAAAAAAAATATAAGAAAGTAAGAATAAGTATATATTTAATCCAATTACCGTTTACTATTACTTATAAATAATGAAATAGTAAAATACATTACACTACATACAATCAAAATCGTCATAATGTTTAATACATTGAATGTATTAGGTATTCATTTACATATATTAATACAACAATTTACATATTTTCCAGAATAAAAATTAAATATAGGTAGTTAAAAATGCATTGTAGACTGCTACTGAAATACATTATTATTTTTCTGCCTTGTAATTTTAAACAAAATATAGTTATGAAAAGTATTTATTTATTAGCAGCAAAATTACTATAGGACATGCCAGACATTCCTTACGTTTCCTGGCTTATTAAAAAACTATTAAGATAATCGAAAAATTATGTCTTGAATTTTTAACTATATGCAATTTTCTACCAGAAACATGGTTTGCTTGTAAATATTACCATATTTATGGTAGGCTTCCTTTAGATAGAAAATTTGTTAACAGAGAAAAAAAATATCATTGTAAAATCACTATAGATCCCTCACTATGCTCAGAATCTAAATATGTGTTTAAAAAACGCAAGAAAATATTTTTTTCAATTATATAATATTTGTTAAGTTGTATACCGTTAAATAATTTCCCTATATATAACTTAGTAAAATAGTTAATGAATACAAATAATTCGACAACATTTAAATCGAACAACTGGAAGTACTTGAAAAATCCTTCTCTTTTACCAGATTCCACTCGTAAAAAGTAAGTTTCTATTCATTTTTATTTTGAGAATTTTAAGTGATTATAGCTCTAAAACAACAAAATTCATTAATGTATAATGGATAGATTTTCTATGTGTAGTGAATTGTAAAAAATCCAAATTTTGTGCTCCAATATACAGCTTTAATATTTTAAATGTCAATCGATATTTTACACATATAAAATTATGGTTCCTTATAACGCTGAATTATCGGTTAATATAACGGGGATGATTTGATTGTTTTTAATAAAAAATCAACGATATATACCTCATAGCTCCTTCATAAATATGTTAATTTTTTAGGAATTCATACTGTAATAACGACATTGTTTTATATTAAAAAGATAATTGCAATTTTTAGTTTTTATTAAAAAACTCCTAAAGTTATTTATAAAAAATGCCCTGGTTATTTTTTCATAATCATTATAATATAATATATTATATTAATATTTAAAACAATAAATTAAAAATTAGTTTTCAATAACACTACTGAAAATTAGAGGAGAATATCAGTGGTTGTAGGGAATTTGTCTGCTTAATTTACCACTTACCTATCTGTACAATAATTATAATATTATCATATATCAAACTCTAAAATATTAAACGTTTAAAAAAACATTGCAATTACATAATTTTTACATTTATTTTATCAAATGTATTAGAATATAATAAAGTCAATGAATGGATTAAACTCAACAGTTTACGACTGGCATGATGTTGAAAGCCTAAAACCCCTAATGCTCACATTTTAATTAATAAAATACAGTTTATGAGATAGTCAAAAATAAAATTGTTTCACTCACTATCGTATAAAACAGTTGTAAAATATTAAAATATAAAAAATTATTGAAACCAATACCAATTTCTATTATATTTCAAAATATTTCGTTAAATTTTTAGTTGAAATTACTGTAGGAATTATAGTATTTCCTTTAATAACGCTAGTCTTTTAAAGTCGTTATTTTATACATTTATGTTCATAAAATTGTTTCTCAATGCAAATAGCGCTTTAACTGAACTAAATACATGTCGTATAGCAGTCTTTAAAATTTTACCAATTTTATTGCAATAACTAAACTGCTAGCCAATTAAATAATATATAACTTATATATCAAGGATCATAATACCCTCATATACAAAGTGTAATTTTTTTTAACTGGTATTTTTTTTTTTTTTTTTTGTATTTACATATTAAATATAGGTTAACGATCAATGTTTCATAAAAATATAACAGGTATAAAATATGAATATACATTTTTTTATTTGCGATTTTCAATTATTTTTTTCCCCTATTAAATAGAAAATAATGCATAATATGTACCATGTAAAAATAAAAGAATTGGTAAGACTAAGTAAATTATATTAAATATTAAATTATATTTATATTTGTATAATGTATATGGATATATTATATATGTAGTTATAAATATCTTTAAAGAACATATTTTTAAAAAAATGCATATTTTTGGAAAAAATATAAGAGAAGATGAAAAATGTCAATATATACCTATATGGCACACACAGAGTGTCCCATGGAGATCTAATAAATGCATTTTTGTTCTATTCAATATTTTTTAATATTCAAGATTTATTGTTTTCAAATAGTTATTGGTACATTTCTGTGCTATAATATAGATGTAAATTTAGGAATTTAAAATTAAAATTAAAATTTTATAATCTGAACTTAAGAAAAATGTTGGTAGTTATATTATAAAAATACATAATATAAATAAAATTTTTTTTTTAACTATCATATTTATAAATTGTTAAAATAAATATTTAATTGATTTAAAAATTTAATTTTCTTTATTAATGAATATAGTAATGATATGCAATCATTATAAATTAATAATATACATTTTATAAAATCCATTTTTATTAAAAATATGTAATATTTCTATAGTAAATTGTATATTGTTTATTTTCAAAACTTCCAAGAAAGCCATTAATAAATTCCTAAAAATTACCTAGTTTAAGTGCCATCTGTGTCCAACATACACACATCCAATCGATATGTTATAGATAGGTTGTGTACGATAAAAGTTTTGGAGTTTAGTACTCCTAAAAAAGTTTACAAAATTTGATAATAGATAATACAAACAAATACATCATTATATACATATATATATATAAAAAAAACCGAACGAAAATATATATAATATAAAAATGAATGGTTATGGAATTCCTTTTTTAGAATCTGTAGTATTAGAAATGTTATAGGTATAAATTATTATATTATATAAGTAATATTTATTATCAAAGATATCTACATCCAAATCCATACGATAAATTATTATCGAAATAATGTACTTATTAAATAAATAAAAAGATAACAAAACAGAGAAACCCAAGTTATTTTAGCTATAATTATATAAAATAATTAAAATACCATTATGGTCATTAATCTATAAATTATTTGATTATAAGTATATATGTATTCAATTTTACTTATATATTATGTGATATTATATAAGTATATAAAAGTCCATATTTTAATCATTAATATATATAGCAAAATATTAACTATAAAATGCTACATAGTAGAATATAATATAATATAATACGTAGATGTAAT
Organism: Pemphigus obesinymphae; assembly: GCA_025469235.1. NCBI lineage: Eukaryota > Metazoa > Arthropoda > Insecta > Hemiptera > Aphididae > Pemphigus > Pemphigus obesinymphae. Next base: position 9,367 of record JAIPRL010008671.1, on the reverse strand, counting down.
TGACGTATTATAATAATAATTTAAATTTGAAATAGTTTACGTATTTTTGTGATAGATGAAACTGAAACTGAGACCTTGAATAAATGTATCTTAGTTTAGATACGGTACCTACACAACTCAAATATAATATAAGTAGAAATACTGATGATGTTCTTTTTATCAATACTCATTTTCCCAGTTAATTGATTTGTGTTAAAAAAAAACAAATTTTTTAAATGGAATTATAAGTATATATATAAGAAGTAGGTTTGAATAATGTTTAAAAATATTTATCATTTATATTTTTAACTTTTTTCGAACCAATATCAACTTAGTATTTTAACGTTGTCGTCGACATATATATACACATATATATGTGCAATATGAAACTAATAGTTTAATATTCATAAGCATTTTAGTTTTGAATTATTTAGTTCAATCCACGCACTACTGCCATCTTCAGAATTTTATATATTAGGTACTACACAATAAACTGTCAGTTCAAATATTCGATGTTTATACATCAATATATTGAAAAACAAGTTTTGTTTTCAGAAAATGAAATTAAAAAGTATATTGTTATCAAAAATAAAACTAAATTCTCGTACAATCAACGAGAAAAACATTTTTAAAAATTTGAATTTTTTTTTAAATATATACCTATTTTATAAATAATATTATAATTGCTTGAAAGTAAATTAATTAAAAACTTTTTATAAACACGATAACTAACTAACATGAAACATGAAAGGTGATATATGTGTATGTTATTATAAATTTATTATTAATAAACGAACCACCTCCCTTTAAATATTATGAATGTTCCTTTGTTTAAGGATCATTCACCTATAGATTTTAGATACAAATATACAATGTTATATTGTACAGTTTATTGTGATACTTGTTTTAATATTTGTATCAAGTACCTATTTTCAAAAATGAGTAAGTTAATGAAAATAAATTACTCAAATTAATTAAGATAAATAAATCTACAATTAAAATTAAATAGTTATAATATTTCAACTCGTTAAATCAAAATATAAATAAATCATTAACTCAGTTAACCGAAAGTTAATTTTTTTTTATTATTCATAAGAAAAATTAGAATTAGAATATAATTAGTTTTATAAATTGGCTTACATTTTATTTTAAAACTAATAAGTACTATTTTTCTTACTAATAACTATTAATTAATTATTATTTTTTATTTTAAGTATAAAAGTAAACGTGTTTAATGAAATAATATTATTATTAAAATAACATTAACATTTTAATAGTTGTGTGTATTTAAGTACTGATAATATAATAATTTTTTATTAATCAATCATTACATTTTTAATTTTGATACATTTCCATATATGAAATATTATAGCGTTTAAAATAACATACAATTGAAAAAACTATTGCACTCGCAGCTACATCCTATAGCTTGTTACGCCCATAGTCTAAAAGACATTTGAATATTATTATAATCTTGTAAAAATACATATAATAATTAATAAATATGTATAATTGATACTTACACATTAAATTTGATATATCATATAAATATATATTTATCAAATTGGTGTCAAAATAAATAATTCATGTTAATTACTTATAACGTTTTCAAACACAATTCTAAACAAGTTAGTTGAGGGTGGAAGTACTTCGCTTGTAAGGTGTCAGTAGAAATAGAAATACTTCACGTTATATAAAAAACTGATTGTAGACATATTGAATTTAATAACAATGATAAATCATTGCATTCGATTAAAAAAAAAACGATTTTGAATAGAGTTTCATACTTCAAGCTTCAAAATTATTATGGACATGCGCGAGATGCGAGATAAATATGATAAGTATGTACACACCGTGAGTGTGTATACACTGTACAAGTATATGTATACACTGTATATGTATGTACTGTAGTCCTATTCAAGCTTAAGAAAACTACAGGAAAAATCGAAAATACCAACTAACTAATTTTGTATATAATATATAATAATTTTATTTATATAATAATATAATTTTAATATACAAACTCCAAAACCCCTACTCGACTCCTATTCAATTCCTTCTGGTCAAAAATTTGCTCACAGAAATAAAACAACATTGTAAAATTAATAGCAATATATAATTGGAAAATACAACAGAATACAGTTTCGATTTCGATTTAAAAAAAAAAATTTATAAATGATAAATTATGAATCCAATTAATTTATACTAAATCTTAGTTAAACATAAGTAGGTACATTATACAACATTACATAGGTGATAATGTATGTAATTGAAGTCTTTAATATAAAAATTATTTGATATATACTTTTGAAAATGTATTTAAATACAAGAATTTATATTTATGGGAATTGGAAGTGCCGATTTTCTGTTTCTCTCTAACACTTATCACATACAAATTACATACCATAGCAACTAAACTATAACTAAATCAGATGATTAAATAATAATAAAAACTTATCTGAATACGTCACGAAGTCTTACATTCCCACATTTTCGATTTTATCCTTTTAAATTCTACTAAAACTAGATTAATACATTTGGATGTATTTTTATTTATTTTTGTGTAAAAATATTTAAAAAAACGGAAAATTAATTGGTTTAAAAAAAGACTTTATGACAAATTTAGATCAATTATCAGAATCTTTATTGCATTACTAAATCTATCGGGACGTTGGAAATAGAATACATGCTAAGAGAGAAACATAAAATTGCTGCTTCCAATCCTTTATAATGAAAACAATGAGAAATATTAAAAAAAATTATTTCAATTCATAACGTTTTAAAACATTTTACTTCACTGGTACTAAAATACTGAAAACCAATGTATGTTAGAATCTAGATATTTATTTTAAAGTTTCTTGCCCATAACCTTGTCTGTAGGATTTATCAAAAAATAAAATAAAATAAAATAATACCAACCATTATAATATATAGATACCATTATTATAAAGATAGCATTTAATTTTAAACAATAAAACCACGCAAGTTAACTCTAAGTTTGCCATTGTATGCTTTAAAGATAGGTACATCGATTTAAAACGTTAGCTATTAGGTAGGTATAATACCTTTACGACATGGCGACGTCATGGTCGGTTTAAACTTGAAAAAAATACCAACGCGATTAAATCAAGGAAGTTATACAAATTAACTTTATATTCGATTTCAAAGGGCTATAAATATTATAAATTAATATTATGTATACATATTAAATTTGTAACTCTTTTTCTGAACATAGATTATAGTATGAATACACTCCAAAAAATAAATCTTTCGACATTATTGCCCTAAAATAGGTATGTATAAAGATATTTAAAATTTTTTTTTTCATGTCAGTATTTGGGTGTAAAATCAATTTGTTGACAATTGATTATCCATTGTACTCCTATATAATATGAATAATGTAGTAATTCAAGAGATAAAGTAGTTTCGTTTTTCGTTTCTTAACATATATCATCGACAAGAACAACGTCAATTTACAGCCCTCTTTTTATCCTCGAATAACGTATAGCGCAGCACGATAGTTGTGATCAAAAACTTTCCAAACTGTCTTCAAATGTATATCGGTCTGGCATATAATGTAACCGCGTGTTTATTATATAAGTCAAAGTTAAGTATACGTTTACCGAAACGTTTATAAATCGTATCTTATATACTTGCGCGCCACTATGAAATTAAACTTAAAATATACTCGTATACCTCTCGTATACCTTTCGTATATAAAGTATTATATGTTATATTATAACATATAATTATATATATTTTACATATATAGGGTATAATATCTGTGGCAACGGTCAGTGACTGATGGAAAACTCAGTGTTGATGAAATTAAAAAAAAAAACCTTCATTAAAAGTCCTACCCTTCGCCATTTGGTCCTGCGTTTGGGGTGCATAAATTAATTCAGAAAACTATATGCCCGTCGGTATATATATATATACAATATATATATATTATAGCTAGTAGGTATACCATAACCAGTAACCATGCTATATACCACTACGGCGGTCAAGAATTAAAAACAAAAACCTTTTTTTTACGCCAGAGTCCAATAAAAATATTAAGTAGTCTACGGGTTTTTTTTTCGTAACCGTCACCTGTTATTTGGGATTACATGCCAGTGGTCTTTATATTATTATATTTCTCCTCTCTCATGCGTGTAATTTACGTTTTATTTTTATCATTTTATAAAGTAGTTTAAACGGTTCAACAAACTTTGCTTTCCACAAAATTTTAACCTCGTCCAAAAAATCCTCAAAAATTTTTACATATTAAAAAATAAACCCGGAATTTTAGCCTCCGGAAAACACATATAATTAAAAAAAAAATTTTAATTCAATTATTATTTTCGTATAATTTATTGTACAAATGTATTAATATTATTTATTATTTTTTCTACAAATCTCAAAATATATTGTAACACTAACTATATCTATTGTCTAATTATGTATGCAATACTTTCCTCTGTATATTGTAAAATGCATGTTTATGTCTAATTTAAAATTATTTATTACGGTACACGGCCAATCTATCGTAGACGAATGATATCTCGTAATAAAATTGTGTAGATTGAGTTCCAGATTTTACATTTAATTTACGAATTCACGGTTATAAAATATTGTGTATTTACGAAACGAGATTTTATGTAAATTAATTAGTATTTAATTACATAAGGCTCGGATTTAAATGCGCATTTACCTTTTTTTTTTAAAAGCTTGACACGATATGGTTTCCAAGCTACAATATCTAAAATATATAATATTACATAGGTGCTATTTTAATACCAACACGTAATGAAAATTTTTGGAGAATTTTTACCATGATTTTTGAAGTTATAAAGCATTATATTATAATAATTTAAAATAAAATATTTTATTATTTATGTCTTTTTTTAACAAGATCTTACTCGTATAAATAATAATACGTTTTTATTTTATTTTATAATTTCATCAACAGGAAACAAATAATTATAATTTGTGCTAAAAGTGCTTTTTAAGAGGATTTAGATCATAAATAATTCTTTTGTTTTAGTATTTTAATATCTGTATATATTCGTATGTTTAATTCTCAAAGTTTGTTTGTATGGTGTAGAAATTAGTATGGTTTTACTGATCTGATTTCAGAAAAAACTGAATGTTTGAAACAATAATTTCATTATAAAGTCAACTTATTAGGGATATGTTTTATAATGTAAATACTTTGAAACTGAATACACTTTTTAAAGGTGAAAATAATAAGTATATTATACAATATGTACTTTAATAGTATTGAATCGTGGTTCATAATAAAGTGGGAAAAATTTATCTTTTATTAATATGTATTAGGTCAAACATTAAATATAAATAATCAGATTATGAAAATTAATAAAATATTTAATATTTTTATTAACCACTGATATATTAAAAAAAAAGAGTACAATTTATTGTAATTAACGCTATTGTTAAGGACACTACTAGGACAATACAACAAAAGAGAGTACTGTCCTAAAAAAAAATACGTCTGATCGCCATAATTATAATGGTAGTTAATGAATGCGAATCAAAAAAAAAATATTTGACATGCATGCAAAGCCGGAAAATAATGGACATTTTCGATGAATTTCATATTTTTAAAATCATCATTATACTTATTATAAGTATAAAAATTATAAGTTAGCCTAATTAATTATATAGTCGTTTTATTTTAAGAATATATAGACACATACAGAATACAGATACAGATACAGATACAGAAATGATTTATTTCTTGAGTGATTTAATCAAAACATCGTTTTACAAATATAGACACGAATATTATTAACTATGATGTATTGAAATATGGAAATATAAATTAATAATTACCTACACCTATAATAAAGCATAATTATTATATCATATCATATCATAATGCGTATTATAAAGAATAGAGAATAAAAATCGAAATTAAAATTATGGGTGAAGCCTGCAGGTATTTTGGCTAGTATTACTTATATATTTGTAAAAAAAAATAAAAACTGAAATAATTTTTTTATTATTTGAGGGAATAAGAAAATTGAATCTAAGGTATGGACTAATTACAAACACAAAATTATCAATGATTATTACATTAAAACATAATTTTAAAATTAAGGGCAAATGTTTTTTTCATATTTTTTGGGGATTAAATTCTAAGTACTATATTATAAAAGTTCGAGGTGATATTAATTTAAAACCTGACCTGTTTCATATTTTGCATTAATATTATTTTTACCGGAATTGAATTGATGGAATTTTTTGTATTGTAAATTTTAATCGTAAAAATTTTTTGTATACTACGAGATACTGTATGATATTATTGTATTTGTCATACACGGGAAAAAACATATTACCCAGTGAATGAATATAATAAGAAATACGCCTACGCCGGCACGCAGCGTCGGTAAATACTGAATTTACGTATTTTTTTTTTCTTGTAAAAACTCTTTGATTTTGTACATTAAAGCAGAAGATAATAAAAATATAAAAGTACACTGTATTCCATTGTCGTTTGATGTCAGTTGTTTTGTTTAAACAATTTTAAAATTGATTTTACGCACGAAGATTGCCTTCGTTCAACGTCAAATTGTTAATATATACGGGTTTTCTAGATTGTTATGTGACCAACGGCATTCGTCGATATACGTCGTTGAGTGTATTATAGGTACACGTTATTTCTTTGGAGTTGAAAAACTCTATTGCATTGTATGTCTGTAAAACGGGAGAAAAATAGACAGTGTTGTAGCAGTCGTACAAAAGGTCTCCGTTAACTTTGTGAAAACTCTTTGTAGGTATATACAATACGAATATAATAATAAGAACTTTAAACTTTGCAGCCGCTCTGTCCGCCGTCATCGTATGGACGGCGTCGTTATTCTGAAGCGTTTTCTATTAGGCGATGGCGATATCGAGAAAAAAGTGTGGGGGTGCATCAATGTGGATGTCAGTTTGCATATTGGCGTACGAGATCATGGAGTATCTCCTAAACGTAAATTAAATTAAAAAAAAAAAAATCTGAAAAAATATGATAGGGGAAAAAAATAGAAAAAAAAAACACAAGATAAAAACGTATACTTCGAGTATACGGTGTATATATATATAGGTACCTGTATATATATGTTGTCGTTTTTATTATTGCTCGTGCAGTGTACCTACTCGAAATTTGTTTTCGTTTTCCTCCTCGCACTCCAGCGTAAGACGGGCGTTTTTACATGGTATTTCCGGACGATTTCGGCGGTCCGTCCATCGCGCTTATCGTTCGAAAATCGGCGGCAGGGGTCATTAACAACAATAACAACAAGACGACGACGACAATAATAATAATAATAATAATTATTATTATTATTATTATTATTATTATTATTATTACTATCGGTTGACGTGAAAAACGAGAGAAAAATGACCACAATATATGGTTTCGGTCGTTGAGATCGTGAAGTGCACGCGAACCGTGTACGGGACACGACGTGGAAATAACGAGAACACCCTGGCGACGACGGTGTGCCGGCACCGCGAAACACGTGACTACTGGCGAGTAAGTCACATTTCGTTTTTCGACGCGCCGCCGTGTAGCGCGCACTCGCCCGGACTCGCGCCCCCCTCGCCCCGCGTTTCGCGACCGTCCGTAAAACGTTTTCTCGATATAATAATTTTACATATTTATACACCCGAGACGGTCCGTAATGTAGCGGCAACGATTGTGTGGCCATGCAATAATATATACGTTATACGGTGTATTTTAAATAATATATATCGTTTGTCGAGGGCGTCCGCAAAAATGCGAGGGGATTGCGTTCGATTTTTTTTTTATTTTTATTTATTTTGGATTTTGACCCGAAGTCGACAATGCAATATTCAGCGGCGTATTTTCATTGTTTTACTGAGACGAGGAATGGGGAGGGGGGGGTGTGTGTGTCCGTCCACTATACGCCTGTACGTAAGAAAAGCCGGCCAAGCACTTCGCTGGCCGGACAGCGTGATGTAATCACCGAACCCCAAAATATATCATTGGTAGAATTCACAATATGCGATAATCAAATTTTCACAAACGAACATTTTTGTTGAAATAATAAAATTTTCATTATTTTTATGTATACATATTGTTAAATTAATAAAAAAAATGTGTTTACAATAACAAATTCAATTTGTAAATTTCACAAAATATATACCCAAGTTATAATTTATAATAAAAATAATTTGTAAAATGAATAGGTACAGATTTTATTATTATAATAAAATATGTTATTAGATTGAAAATATATTCTGATTAAATTGACTATTTTGATTAACAAATGGGTGTGTTTGTTCTACGAAGAAGGAAGAAAGAAATGAACACAAAATATTTGTTAATTCAAATACATTTGTTTTCAATTGGACAATTTTATCCAACACATTGATAAAAAATATTGTTAAATCAATAATACATTTTGTTAATTTACTGTAAAATTAACAAATATTTTATTTCTAAATCAACAAACATTTTATTGGACGTATATTAACAACCATATTAAATTAGTCTATATTTTTATTGAAATCACAGATATATTTGGTTCAGTGATAGTAGTGCGTTTAATTTGAAAGCAATTTTGGAAAACCAAATATATATCCGTATAACTATCCTGAACGAAACTCGGTGTAATGTATACATATCTAATTAATAATATTACTGTCAATTATATATAAGAACAAAGTTTGAATTTAGATAGAGGGTGACGTTCGATTAACATGGTGTACAATTTGCGGTTCTTAGAACACATAAACTTACCAATATAATAAATGATTAAATTATTTATGAACAATAATGGATATAATCACAATAATTACCAAATATCAAAATATCAAGATATCAAATATTGAAATAAAGGTTGGTCGATTTACATTTTTTTAAAACTAGTTTAAGTTTAGTTAATTAAAAAGCTCGTTTAAAAATAAATAACTTATTATTTAAAAGATAATGTTTACACTATTTACATATAATATCTATTTCATTTAAGTAGGTAAATGTTTGTGAAGTCGCATGAGGCATTTTCGAAATTTTGGTGTCATAAGAAGTTATAACATATAATTACTGATAGAGTAAATAATTATTATACTAATATATTATTTATTAAATCATAAGAAAACAAGACATAATTTTATTTATTATTTTAACTTTGATTTTGAATGCAATGATAAATCGTTACAATATACATAAAGCACGGACTAAGATACTATGGACTGGTATTGAAAGATATATTAGCGGAACCAAAATGTTTCTTAATGGCGGACGTGAAAAATCTAGCAAAACTGTTGCCATCTATGAGCAAAAGTTACATTACTCGTAAATTGATATTATTATAATCACGAGACTAGTATCTCATAGCGTTTTCCATCTATTGTATTTGTTTACACTACACTA
>JAIPRL010008670.1:0-19688 GCA_025469235.1 Pemphigus obesinymphae | reverse complement strand
CACAGGAACGTCTCAACGGATTAGCTATAGCCAACATCAATAAAAAAGAAAAATTGACAGAAGTTGAAGTTATACAAAAATTTACAAAAAATTCACCTAAGCGTATGCAATTAACAGACTGGACAAACTAAAAAAATATATATTTTTTTTAGGTTTATATAATTATATATTATATTTATATTATATATTATGATGTATTAAACATAATCTTGTGTCTACAAGTATTTATTTATTTTCAAGCCCCCCCGCATTGGAAAATCCTGTGTAGGCCACTGTTTATTAATATTATATAAGTACAGTAAGTCCTTATTTAACGTTGAGGTTTGGTTCCTAGAAAACACAACGTTAACCAAAAAATGTTAAGTGAAACACTTTTTACTTACACTTTATTATAATGTGTCCCTGCCAATAAATAACAATGTATAACATATTTTACAATTCTTTGATAAAAATTTCACGATTTATTTATTTTATTTATATATTATTAAACTATTAATTAATTGTTAATATTAATTAATATTATAAATTACATATATTAAAATAAATGAAAACTTATAATTAGATTTAGATAGATTTTTTTTTTTAGTACATACACATAGCACAGTTTTCATTATATATATAAAGAAATACCCAGTTTCTACAAAATAATTTGTTTTTATTTAACAAATACGTATTTCGAAAACAATGTTCTCATCTTCAGTGTTAAACAACTACAGTAGTATATATATATAAATAATTCTACAAGTAACTCAAAACCAAAATAAAAAAAAATACAGTTTTCATTTTTTAAAATATTTTTGGATATAGAAAGCGAACCTGGGCATTTTGTTGCCACATTAATTATTAAATTGACAATTAACAGTAAAATAATACGTAATAGTAATATGCATGTACATAAAAACTGTATAGTTGAAGCAAAAGTGTCATAGAATAACTGATGACCAATTAAATGAAAAACGATTACGAAGTACTCATTACCTATTATTTAATAAAAATAGTACCTATGTATGATAAGCATGTCAAACATATCGATAACAGTATTATCTAAAATAGGTCGACAAAATTAAATGACTTATATACAAACATATAAATGTAACAACAATCTGATGTACATATGTATTAAAAACAATGTTATATTTAAACCTTTGCAGTGTTAAACGAAACACATCTAGGACTTAAATCTAGGACGTAATAGTGAAACAACGTTAATTGAGGTAACGTTATACAAGAACTTACTGCACTTTATTAAAAACAATAAATAAAAATGAAAATGACATTGTACTAGGTAAATCTATTTTAAAATACTTTAAAAATCTACAATTATTATTATTATTATTTATTTTAGATCTTTGGTTTTTAATTATTTTAAAATTTTAAATGTTTTTCTGAAAATTGTTTAGAGTTAAATTCTTTTGAAAAAATTATGAACATTATTTCCTAACTATATAATCTGATTTTGTAAATCAATTCTTTTATCTCCCATTTTGATGCCTACAATTATGTCTTCAATTAAACATATTGTGGTCAGTAGTTTGTGTAATTTATGGTGACGTAATCGGTTATAAGCTGCATATACAGTGTACATAGTGATATAGCGTCTGACAGTTACTTTTTGATTTGCACTAAAGATGACAACATAATTGTTGAAATATGTATAAAAATGTTAAAAGTGTATAATTTTTGTAATTCGGGTTTATTGTAATTTATAATAATAGCTTATTATTTTATAGAAAACTATTCCTATACTAACATTAAAATTTTACAATATTGATGAAAACACTTTGAAGACAAAATTAACAAACATGTCTATTACTGATCCTAAAAGTTCTAATTCATAATGATTATATTCAAATTAATATTTTGATAGAAAACTGTATTAAGATGCTATAACCACATTTATTGTCTTTGTCTGACACAAATCAAGTTTTGTATTTAATATATCACAGTTCACAAGAATAAACCTCCTATGTGAAAAAACGATACTTTTTAATAGAGAAAAAATACATAATTTTTTAATTATAAATGAACTATTATTCAATTTAATTTCAAAATATTTTCAGTGTTCGAGAAATACAATTTTTTTTTTTTTTTAATTCCGTTAAAATATATACTTTATTTATAAAGATATTTAATGTTTTACATAAAAAATTTGTCACATAGGAGATTTTTTCATCTTGAAGGTCACATAGGATATTTTAGGTTTTCAAATATTTATAACATGTTACATAGGATATTTTAAGAATACAGAATATTAATTTTTTATAATATAGTATGCAACATTTAAACATTTATTCGAAACAATTTAATTATAAAATATTGTGCCTAATTTAAAATTTTAACAACAGTCAATAAAATAAAATACATTTTTACTCACTCTAAATGCATACTATTACTTCAGTCTATACTATAAATTATAGTTTTACTTACCAATTTGTTGAAAAATTTACGTTTTTCATTAAAAGTACACACAGACGCGGTCATACGGAAATTCAGAATGCCGGTGTAGCAGGTGACTCGTACTGCCCGGATAATCATACCCCCAGCAGTACAATTCTGCTAGTGTAATTATAACCCCGGTACAAAATGCCTAGAATGGATATTCATACTTTCCAAACTATCATACTGGTGGGCACAATTATGCTAGGATTATAATACCTCCTGGGAGTATAAATATACTAGGATATCTATACTTCCCATCAAAACAATACCAGAGGTATGATTATACTAGGATGTTTATAACTCCAGTAAAAACAATATCAGGGGGTACGATTATGCTATTCTATGTCTTCTTTTTAAAACGGGATATATAAATATACTAGTATACCTGTACTCCAAACAATCATACTGGGGGAGGGGATATAAATATACTACATTGAATCCCCTACTTCAATTTTTTGCATTTGCTATAATTCAGGGGCAATTAATATCTACACAATTCCAACAGATTATGATTTTAATTAAGGTTAGGTAAGAGGTACACCTATTATATTTTCTAGCAGGAGGGTTAAAATATACTTAATTTAAAATTGTAAAGAATTCAGAGAACACTGTCGCATAGAAAATACAAAAGAATAAAATCTACAACTTTCCTTTGGATTTTTGGATTCGTTGTACCTCTGTACCTATTAATAATATCAACACCATTCTAACGGGTTATGATTTTAATTAAATATAGGTAAGAGGTACGCCAATTATTGGTAGTTCAGAAATGTACTTAATTATAATTGTAGAGAACTTGGAACACATCTGTTGTATACAGATTACACCCGTTTAAAACATACTGACAAATATAATTTGCGTATATCTTACCTAAGTTTGAATAAAATCATAACCCATTAGAATGATGACGATATCACCAATAGCCACAGAGTTATAACGAATCCAAAAATCTGAAGGGGGAGAATTTCAGTATATTTTATACTGGTGTAATCTCTATTCGATAGTGGCGTTTCGAGTTTTTACTATTTAAATTAATTTAAAAATTTAACCCGATTCCTGACAAATATAATTGGCGTACCTCTTACCTAACCTTAATTAAAATCATAACCCGTTGGAAATTTGTAGATATCATTAATAGCCCCTGAATTATAGAAAATTCAAATAAGTGAAGTGGAGGATGCCACGTAGTACATTTATACCCCCCCTCCCACAAGTATGATTGTATGGAGTACAAATATACTAGTAAATTTATACCTCCCGTTTAAAGAAGACATAGAAAATCATAGTATAGTCGTATCCCCTTGGTATAGTTTTTATGGGAGTTATAAATATCCTAATAATCATACTCCCAATATTGTTTTGACAGGAGGTATGAATATCCTAGGCGTTTAGTTCTGGGGGAAGGACGGTCCTTCAGAGAGATACCCCTCTGCAGCGCCGTGATACCGACAGAAAAAAAAAAGCATTTAGTACTAGGGGTATAATTATACTAGCAGAATGGTACTGCCCGAGGTATAATTTTATGGGAGTATGATTTTCCTGCTAAACCGGAATAGGTTATGACAATCACAAAAATTACGTTCACTTTGAATTATAATCATCTTTGTACACTATCCACTATCCACACGACACTGTACCTATACATACACGATAATACCTCCAATATGAATGCCATTCATATTATTAGTATTCAAATAGGAGGTATTTTAAAAATATTATAAACACATTAGTAGAAGATTTTTTATTCACATTGGAGGTATTTCAAAAACGTATATAGTAAATCTTACACATGTGAGATTATTTAATTTATATTTCATTAATCATAAAAGAAAGATAGCACATAGGAGGTTTAATCATATTAAAGATAATTTTTTTCTGAATCCAGTGATACCAAAACCTCAATTTGAAAATTTTTCACATAGGAGATTTTTTTCCTGTGGACGACGATATTATGGTTTGTTGATTGGTTTATGCATATAATAAAAAGTAACTAATAAAAATAATATAATCTGTGTTTTGTAGGAATTTTATTTTTGATAAATTAGTTTTCAAGTAAAATATTTAAATTTTATATTCACATTATTTCTTCTTCTTTTTCTCCTTCGCCTTTTCTCCCAACTATTTGGGGTCGGCCAAAATATATTCACATTATTTATTATAATTATATTTTAGAATTTTTGTATTCACTCATCATAAAATAAAAATGCAATTTACATTTTCATTTTAAGTTTCAAATAATACAATTATATTATTATAATATAATTTATTAAATAATAAAAATAATAATTATAATTGTAGTGATGTTGCGAAGCCAGACTTTTTATGTCAAACCAAACCGAACTTTTTTAAATTTTAATAAACACGATCCGAACCAAACTATTCAATTTAAATATTGAACCCAAACCGAACTTCAAAAATATTTAAAAGAATTAAACACTTATTGATTTAAAATTTGGCAACTCAAAAGCTTCTTTATCCTCTAATAAAATGATCGTCAAAATACTGAATATTGATGTACATTTACCGAGTACCAATGTATTATCAATAAGACAACAAAACAATCTATTTTTGTATCGTACCATAAATATTGGTATACGAATTACGATGAATGTATATTTTCTGCGTATCCCACTTCCAACCCCAAAAATTCGTAATATTTTAAAGATTTATAAACATCGCTCTATGTTTATAAGCATAATATTATAAAATATGAATATATGATTCGTAAATAATTTTTAATAAGTACTCATATATATTATGAGAAAAATTATTATCCATCCTAAAAATAGAAAAACTACTTATTTAAACATTTTTGATTAACGATTTTCAACAAATTAGGTACAAATTTTGTTTTTCTAAGTTCAATATTCGAACAGAACTATTTTGTCATTAATTCGGTTTGAATATTTTAAATTTTAAGTTTGATTTTTAAACCAAACCGAACCTTTTTTTTTGTTATGGTATCATAACCAGGGAGGAACAACATACACATTACGTCCCCCCAAAACCAAACCGAACCCAGGTTTGTAATATATAACAGTTCGTAATATCACTAATAATTCGATATAATACTATAAACAAAAGTAAAAATATTTATAATAAAGTACTTATTTAGTTTTGTAACTGTATATTAATTTATTATTCAATCAAATCAATAAACTATCCACGGTTACAATAAGTTTATATTATTGAAGTACTACATGTTATTCCCCCTCATACATATATTGTATCAGTAGTTATGACAAACTCAACTACTACGTTTACATGCAGTCGTTAATCCGCATTAACTTAATGCACATTAAGTTAATACGCATTAGGGTTCGAGTTTACATACATCTAAATAATTTCAAATGGAAAACGCAATATGTGCAGAAAATTAGGATACTGATTTGTGATACTGATAAGTAATAACTGATAACCTAATTACTGCAACTTGCAAGTCATTAATATACATTTAAGGGTTTATATGGATTTCTTAATCCGAGAATAAGAGTTAATTCGATTTTATGAATCAAATTAAATAATAAATGTGCATTAGCAACGCCTTTATATGCAACTCCCAGATTAAGTCAATGCGCATTAACGACTGCATGTAAACGCTGTAAATGTTAATTACACTTTCGCAATTAGAAAAAACAAAGAAAAGATAATAAATTAAATAAATTCATAATAAAATGTTCTATTTTACACAAATAAACAAGAATGCAAATAAAACAAAATAACAAAACACAAACAATCAACTTAAGTATCTTAGTTTACATAAAAACAATTAGGTACCAAAAATAAAAACTTACAGTTTTTAATGGTTTGACTAAGTCCATACTATGTATTTTCAGTCAGTCAAATTCAGATAAAATCAATTCAAAATCTGAAAGAGAAATTTCTACAATGACTATTCAAAATATTAAAAGAGTACCTTTATTATGTAATTACATAACAATTATAATTGTTATTCATTGGTTTTGCAATAATATTATACTTATAACTAATACAAAATAAAAAAAAAATCTAAGATCATATAGTTGTAATACACACAGTATCAACAATTGGCTTATTTTATACATTACCATACCCACAAATATATAAAACACTATTATATGTCTGTGGCGATCATAGACTATATAGATATGGATAAATCCCATAAGGGACTGTTCTATATCCTACGCCAACAATGTGACTTAAAAATAAAATCAATATAAAAACCACTGAAACAGAAGTATATAGACCAAATAAAATGAAATAGTTTGTCTAAATCAGAGGTTCTTAACATTTTTGGATTGCAAATCCCTATATTATATAAATATATATATTCCTCTTCCACTATAATTATTTAGGATTATCTATCTCAATTGGTATCCATTAATGTACTTAAGATAATATATGTGGGTACCTACTTTAAGATTAAGATGACATATGCTATGCTATTTATTAAAGATCAAACAAAACTAATATCCATTTAGGTATTATAATGATTATTATTTGGAATTAGTATACAATATACATACAGTGAGGCTTCGTTTAATTGACAGTCATGGGACTGGAACCTTGACGGATAATTGAAAAAACGGTTGTACAAGAAAGTGAAAATATTTTATATAGGTATGTATGTACAATGTACATACAGTATACACCCTATTTATTCTTTTTTTGTTATAATATTTACATATTATTGACTTACTGGTGTATATATAATGTATATGAATGTATTGGTTTTACAATTATGTGTTTTATTAACTTTTTGTGTATAAAATATAAATACAATTATATTATATTTATAGTGTACAGACTTTTTAGGTATTAGGAGTCAAGAAGAAGTTTCGGGGTAAAGAAGTGTTTTGATGGCAAATATGTTTTTTTAATGGACAATTCACTCTAGTTAATACTTAGATACCTACTTTAAGGGGTATTTTTTTCACTTTCTTATGCATAAAGAAAAATTACCTTATGTAGCCCCTGATAGTTAACCGAGAAAGATGGTTAATTGGGAGACGGATAATCAAGGTTCTACTATACTACCTATATATAAGTAAATATCAAATTTCAATTGTGTAATAAAAATACAATGATGATGTACGGATAGGAGTATTAGGAAAATAGAACAGAGTATAAGTGTGGCAGAGCTGAGATGGAAGAATGGAGTGACTAGATAGGACAAAATAAGAAATTTATATAAATGGGGTAGTATAGGAATGGCTCTAATAGTATGTAGACAAACGAGGGAGAATTTGAGATATGAAGGTATGATGAAGTATGTCATATTTAGAGGAAATAAGAGTAGTAAAGGGAATATATTGTGTAATATAAGTTATTAAGTGAGGAGAATGCGGGAGATTGAATTCTGTGTATGTTGAGGACTAGGGTGACATCTCTAAATAATTGGGCAAGAGGGTGAAGGAATTAAAGAAGGTACACTGTTTAAACGTTATGTAATAAATGCTGAATATAGGTACTAGTAATTAAAATACTTATACTTACTAAGATAAAGTAAAGTAGGTACCTACATAAAATTATACTGGTACACTATCTTCAAATAAAATTGACTAATCGTCGTTTACAATATTTAACTTTCAAAGTACCACCGCAGAACACACATGATCATAAAAATTTATACAATAGCAAAGGAAGAGAATATACACTGTTTAAATATTATGTACTAACCGTTTAATGTACCAACAATTAAAATATTTACTGAGATAATGTACAGCACTTTTATAAAATTATACTGGTAGGTACATGCTCTTCAAATGAAGTCATCTGATCGTAATATCTACTTTTAATAATGATATGCCAAATCCGAATAGACGGTTTTTCGTGGAAGAGAAAACTTTACGTTTTTCATTTGATCCGCTGACCGTTTTCCATACCGGTGGTCATGTGGGTATTTTGTTTTCCGTTTTTATAGTTTTGAATTTACGATTTTTCCGTTTTCCGTTCGTCCGTATTTCGACTTTTCACGAAGTCTACTAGGTAACACCATATAAACTTTGTGTTCACTCTATAGATCGCATGGAAGAAAACCGCTCAACCGTCCGTTCCTTATCGCTTCAGCGTATTTTGCACCGTCGTCATATCGCCCCGAAATCCCAAAATCAGAGTTTCCGACATTTTGCCAACGTTTTTCAATGCCGTGGAGGTCGGATTTAGATTTCCCGGACGTTTTAATGCTCGACTGAACATTTCTTTATATACGAAACGTTCCAGTACGACGGAGACGTTCGTTTCCAAAATGTGTAGGTACCTATCTTAGATACCGTATCTATATTATGAGTCGAAATATGGTACCGTCCTTTATCTGTATTGTTCGATTCGATCGTCTTATCATCTCGATGAGATAGTGGTATGGAGCGTCGATTGTCAAACCAACTCTACTTTCGATACGGGTTCACCGGTTCGAATTCCATTATACCGATCTAGTTTTTTCCTCGATCTCGACGTTCACGGAAATAACGAGTGTTCAACATTTACCCGATATGTGCGATATGTGAACGAAATCTTAATAAATTTTTTTATTTTTGCAACTTTTATTATTAGGTATTTATTATATTTTTCTGTTCGTTTAAACTACGTGTAATAGTAGGTACCTATTATAATACCCTGTGGCAAGTTCATATTTTTTTTTCTCGGACATTCATAGATTTCTATCCGGGGACAAATAGTTTTATAAAAAACCGAGACGATAAGTCCTACCGACTGATTCACATAGTAGGCACCTTCACCATATTTTTTATGTTGAATTTTAAATCGTTAAACATCCGTCCGACCGACACGTTTGTTCCGAATATATGTATAGGTAACTATATTATAAGTAGAAATAAAAGCGATTACCGACTGTTATCTGAATAGTTTAAATACGAAAAATGTCGATCATAATTAATATAATTCGAGTAAATAGCTTTGTGATATAAGGCGTCGATTGTTAAACGAACTTTCGATACGGGTGCACCGGTTCGAATTACACTATGACGATTTGGTTATTTTGTGTTTTTTTTTCTCGATTTCGGCGTTCGCGAATATAACGTGTGTTTAATGTTTATCTGATATATGCAATATGTGAAAATGAAATCTTAATACATTTTCTTATCGTTGCAACTTTTATTATTAAGTATTTATATTTTTTATATTTATTAAATTTCTTCTGTTCGTTTGAACTATGTATAATTCTATCGGGTACCTACTTATTATAATACCCTACGGCAAATTCATATTTGTTTTTTTCGGACATTTTTAGATTTCCATCTGGGGACAATAGTTTTATAAGACTCGAGAACGATAAGTCCAACAGAATACACGTGCATGGAATAAGAATAACCTATTATATTATATCATTGTGGTATTTTTCAAAATTTTTATTAAACATAATTTATATGTGTTGTGTGAAGCCCGTTACACTCGGCAAGAATCGAGTGAAACGAGGTTTAAGTTCTTCTAAAAATCCGAGAATAGTAAATTTGATTCATTTTTGAATTACCTATCTAGGTATCTACTTTGTCAATCTACAACAGAAACACTTTATATATGAAAGACTATTTTCTAGAAAGTGAACTCCAAATTCCGCCGCAGGCAAAATATTTTTAAAATGAATTAATAACATTCTTTATTCTCAAAAAACTTCGGCCACCGATTAATCTGAATCCCGATAAAATACATATATGAGGTGTACGAATTACACTATAAAGTAATCCCACTTATGTGGTGTTTCACATAAAAAAGTCACACTTACAAGGTGAAACACCCAAATGGAGTTATAAATTCAAGGTTTTGCACTCAAAGGGTGTTGAACTCACAAGTAGTCTCAATTAAAAGGAATTACACTTACAAGGAGTTGCACTTAAGCTAGTTTACAATAATTAACATACTACATAGGTAACAGTTAATCTATACAGTTTTACTGAAAAACGTAAAAACAAACTAATGAAAAATGCATTTCAGGGAAAAATATAGGTAGGTATCTAACGTAATATACGTTTCACCATGACAAAATATCTATTTTGTCTTGCATTCCACTACGAACGTCTCATTGGAGCATATATTTTTGGCTGTGTGCGCGAGCACCTTATCTGTTATCAGTAATATAATGACCACAATAATTAAGATATCTACAACCGTGATCACGAAATAGGTCGGGCGTTAAGACAAATTTGTGTGTTCTAAATCTTGTCACAATAAATACCAACTCTTCCTGGATACACGGTCCTTTTAATAAAATGTCGTTGAGACTGACTCCTGTGTCGGTTTAGCACGAGGCAACGAACACAACTCGTAGTTTTGTAGTCAAACTATTATCTTTACGTTCAGCGTAGTGGGGTATATGATAATTATCAACTGGTCCATCTGAGTCAGGAGTTATTAATTCCATATGGTCCAAATGACAAATATTCTTCTTTAAATGTCGTATATTAATTTTTCAATTTGGGTTCAGATCGAAAACATCTTTCTAATGAGAGAAATCGACGTAATGCCGTGTTGTATAATTTACCTAATTTTGATAAATCACGGAATGGAAGTGACACTACGTAACGATCGTTAGCGTCACGTTTTACATTTTTATCGAAATAATTATTGCACGCTTTTTTGTCTGTACTGTACGATGGTTTACTAGTCATTTCTTTCAGTTGCCAAAATTTACTAATTTGGCCTTCTAAACTGCCCGATAGTTCTTTATCGCTGTAAAAATATGATAAACTTGTAATTTTATTATTTGAGATACTTATCACTGGTCCCGAAACGATCCACCCTAAACTTGTGTTTTTAAATATTGGTTTTAATTGACAATATATGTATAATATACTAATACTATAATATAATATACTGTTTGTCTGTATATTATGTTCGTTACGCAATCGAAAACTAACAGAGAACAACCAACTCTGGGTAGGTATATATAATCAATGTAGGTTGGTAATTTAATTTATCTCATCAATAATATTAAATCTTTATAAATCATAGGAGTTCTCAAGTTCTCCAATTTTTTTGATAGTGACGTCATATAACCGTTCTAATTTGATCAAAATAGAAAAAATACATACTGTACTTCAAATGTTATCATAGGCCGCAAATAAATACAAGGTGGGTTGAAGACCCCTGCTATAGGTACTAAATATCTATTGGTACTAGGAATGTATATCTATCAAGAACTTCCCAACAGGAAACATTTTAATCTTTTCGAAAAAATTTTGTAAGATCTTACTCTAATAACCAAATTAACAATTCTATATACTAGTAACTACAGACGGATAGATGAGGATACAAGGTTCTTAATTGATAAAAGATAATGTCTGTTATGTAGATATTTATCACGCGTGAGTACAAATAATAATTTAATGGCACATTTGAAACATTGAAGTGCTTATATGGATAAAACCATTAAAACCTATAACACATATATATGGACTTCAGGTGATTTAATGATGAAAACTTACGTTTCAAGTCATGAAGTCAGCAGTTTGATCCTCAGTGCTCGAGATAGAAATTTGTTGCTGATTTTTCATCATCCCCACTACAGGGAGAAACATACCTACATCATGTCTGCTGTAGTAGGAGGGGAGAATATTCGGGCCGATACTTTATTTCTTAATTTTATATTTCCTAGTACCATTAGAACACCATTTAAACACAGGTATCAAATTAAATAAAATGTATACGGATATTTTGATTTCAAAAATGTGTGTTGGCTTGGTGTCTGACAATGATCTAAAACTAAATAAATTGCAAAGAGGCACTAGCTCAACAATAAAATTTCTATCAGAGCAGTATTATTTATTTAATGTTGTAATTAACAATTTTTGTTTTAGACAGTTCCTACTGAACAACTTCGTTAAACAATTTAAAAGTTATATAAAACTTTGGAATGCATATTTTTAAATAAGCTGTGTAAAAATCTCGTACAAGATACTCTGTGGAAACTTATTACAGCACTTCCATTGAATTTGTCTTCATCACCTGGCAATAGATATTTGTTAAATATCCCGAGACAAGTGTAGTTGGTGGCTACCATTACAAAGGACATTTATAGTAAGATAAATAATTGATGCCCTGCAAAAATATATGTATAATATAACATAAATTTTAGATTATTTCTTGTATCTTGGAACCATTTACTTCAAGCATCAATTTCAGTGCTTCATGTCTGATCCAAATGGATATAGCTAAATACCAGCTTAACTGTCTGTACGGTATACACAAGACACTTAGGCAATACTAGTATGTCAAAGATAAGCTTTAGAAATTACAAGTATGTTATTTGATTGTTAAAGTCTTTATTAAAAACTTTCATAGCATAAGGATCTCACTTAATTTTTAAAAAAATACCAGATATTTTCATTAGTTTTTCAATTCATTGTTTATACATGAAATTTGAAATTATAATAACATAAAATAATAATTATATTATATTTAACAAATCAACTAAAATTATTTTTAATACCATTACATATTTACCAGTCTCTTAAATTGTTAAATTTATAAAATAAAAACTATAGTGATACCCAATTAAATTATGTCAGGGGTGGTCACACTGGCCAATACTCCCCAGTACCTTGTTAGGCTGTATTTTCTGTTACATGTAAATTCATTAACAATCTGTTTTAAATTATAGCCAAATATTATATAAAACCGACTCATAATTGATAATAATTCGTTCAATGACACTGAGCACTGATAACTGTGTGGTCCAAATACTGTACTACATGAATTATGACTTGTACATTATAAATTATAAATACTTTTTTGAATATTTTGTGGATATCAGTGTCTATTTTAATTAAGAGTACTTCAGCTCGGGAACTATAGTTTACAATCACAAAAATTTTACACAAACTTTTGCTGCTAGCCCAAATATCATATTAGTTAAATAACTAAAATTAAATAAAATATTGAAGGAACATTATTTATCCATCATTTTTTCTTAGGAATTCTTATAATCAGAAATTTCGAAAAATGAAACAAATATTTAGTGACGTAATAGATACATGGAAAATATAAAATATCTAATATAAATTATCACTCACTTATCACTATATACAGTGGAATATAACAAACGAAATTTTAGTTTTAGTTAATAATGCATTTTTGATAGTTGTATGAAATATTTTTTTTTGTTAAAAAATCCAACTAATAATGGAAATAGTTACATTGTATTTTCAGTTCACGAACAGGATAGTAAACAATTATTTGAAATTTTAAATCAATGATATATCATTGAATGCAATACAACAATTCTAAGCGAAGTTTGTTATAATAATTTTTAACATTAATGAAATAAAATAAAGTTAAATTTAAATAGGCAATTTAAAAAAATTCATAATAAAAATACCACTAGAACCAAATTTCTATTGTGAACATACAAACTCCAAAATTCCTACTCAGCTGTAGTCAAAAAATGACTCGCAGAAAAAAAAATCAGGGGTGGAAATACTTCGTGTTTCAGGTAGACTACTAGTGGTGTTTATATTGAATTTTAATGTAATGATAGGTCATTGTATTCGACATACTCAATGAAGGTTTATTTTTTGTTAAGGGAGAGGGAATTGAATCAAAAAAATATATCTTTAAATATCTAGTTGGATATGGTTATAAAGTATCAACTATATCCTTTGCTAGTAAAGGAGATCTCTATAAGTCTAGTTAATATAGTTTGGGAAACGTCACTATTATATATTGGTTGGAGGTATATTGGTATACTGTTAGAAAGAATACAAAAAATACAATATACATTTTTTTTAAATATAATGTTTCGCAGGAAAGTTACCAATACTTTTTTTATCTGTTAAACTTATGAACATATTTCTATCTTTTAAACCTTGAAAATATTCGTTTTCATACCCCTCGTGTTAACTTCATCTACGTTCAATTTTTCAGGAATTAACTAACCATACAATGACACTCTCGATAAAATATTATTAAGAGAATGTAATATGCAATCTAGAACTTAAATTAAATTTTTTAATTCCTAATAGTTTACCTGCCTCAAGACTTTGCTTTTTAAAGATATAAAAAATCATTCTTATATTATATCGTTTGTATAATTATTTTTTCACTTAACATGTCTTTTAGTTTGTAATCAGTAGAATATAATTATTACTTACATTTATTTCTTGAGCTTAAAGTAATTTATTATTAGGTACTACATAAATGGTTTAAAAATTATCTAAATGATTTAGTATAATATTAAAATAATGTCTAATAATAAAGTATAGGTATCAACAAAAAGCAAAAATAGTTCAATAAAAATCAATTGGAATAGTATAAATATTTTAATTTTTGCATATAAACAAATAACAATAAAAATCTTGAAAATGTAATGAAATAAAATTAATTACAATAAAACAAATAAAACTGTCAAATATTTTTAATTTGTTTTGTACATCAATGTAGATATTAGTAACACAAAAACGTATTTTATTCCAATTTACCGTGTTTTACGTCTTTGATACCCTGACAAACTATTCATATTATTTTACAATTTAATTTCCTTGGTATTGTATGACGCGACGATGGATGATTAAATTTCTTTTGTTTCATAATTTTTTGGTCAAAATCGTCATTGAATTCTTCCTTAAAGATGCGTTTTGTTCCTTTTTTTTATGTTTTCTTCGGTTTCTTCGCCCATATCACTATTTTTGTTTTTGCAAACAGTACAAAGTCCATCATCATCTTCAGGTAAACTATGTATCGTTTTATCTTCTACATATTTATTTAAAGGAATGGGTGACTTGTTATCGGATTCCGAAATTTCGTTACAAAGATAAACGTTTTTTGGTACCATAATTTAAATTTTTGTTTTTGTATTTATTTTAACGGTGGTGGTTTATTGATTGTGTTTTCAAAATATTTTATATACCTACGCTCCATGAACATTATAGTGATCCACCTACTGGCTACTTAATATACATTATACATTATAGAGTATATTATATCGTGTCATGGGAATATAGTATAATTTTAAACCATGATAAATTCAATAAATAACCGCAGAAAATAACCATAGATATATATTTTCAAACCATAATCGATATCCGTTTTTTTTTCTTTTCATTGTAATAATTAATATCATTATTTATTTCTTGGGGTTTCGGTTTTGGTTTTTAATACCGTTTCCCATTTTTTTTGGGGTTTTGTTTTTGACCTTGAATACTAATTTCCGTTTTTTTCCGTTTTAATTTCAATTTTTAACATCATTATCCGTTTTTTAGGTTTCGATTTTAATTTTCAATATCGTTATTTATTATTCTCCGATTCGGTTTCGATTTTTAATAGGTACCTACCTATTTTTTTTTTCGGTTTTGGTTTTAATTTTATCAGTTTTTTCGAAAATGGTATGTTAAAGGCTTTACGGATAAGAGAATAATCGTGTGGGGGCAGTATAAGAAATTTGAGAACTTGTGACTGTTTTTAATAAAATATTAGTGTTCCGCTTGATAAACCTCAAAAATTTTGGATATCTTATTTTCATGTAGATTTTATTATTATCGGCAAACTAAAGGACTTTTGAGTTATAAAATCAACTGTATAAATAGCTTATAAAATGAATTAAAATAAATGGACTAAGATTTCCACCTTGCAATACACTAGAAGATATAAAAGATAGATTGTAGAATACATCACATACATTCACAAATTTTCTTCTGGAAGTGAGGTAGAACCTTAAACAGGAAATAAGTGGATTACTTACTATGCCAAGTCATTCTAACGTTATATATAAGTTGTAAATATAACACAACTCATGATAGCAGATTTTAATATTTTATAGGACCAAATCCATGCAATAATGATTATCATCAATTATGGTCCTCTTGATACAGTAGTATATAATGAATTATAATAATAATAATTTACCTTTCACTTTGTTTAGCATGGTTCAAATGTAGAACTATTAAAAGTTTCTGAAAATTCACATTTCTTTTAATTGGTTATCTTAAAATGTCATCTGATTAAAAATATTTAATATAATTTTTTTAACTTTTTTATTCGATTACCTACTTAAAAATATATAATACATTACTAATTAATATACCTACTTAATATTTATTCATAAAAAATATTTAAATTATATATCAAAGAAGCATATCACATGTCAGGAAGGATATAGGTTATGGAAGTTGATCTGTTGTCCCTTCGGTCCTCGGATAGGATAGTGTATAATTATTATTTTAGATTTAAAACTCCGATAAAAATTATTCTAAGCTCCACCTCCCCAATAAATATTTCTTCTGAGTGTGATTGGAAACAAATTGAGTGTAGTTCCCAGGTGCTTTTTCCCAATATACATTTTAGAATATACAGGTATGTATTCTTTTATGCTGAAAACGAGAGTGAAATCAAATTTTGGCGGACGGACTTACTATCAAAGTTATAAGCAAAAATGAATTTACTTTAATTATCAGATTATAAGCAAAAACTTAATTTTCGTATTTTTTTTTTTTTTTTTTTTAATGCAAAAATGTTTTTAAAAATGTCAATATTATTTTGTATATCTAACTTAGAAGGTTTTGTAAAACCACAGCACCACTGTTTTTGTGATCGAACTAGTCATAATATTATATCTCAATAATATTTGTGAAAGACAAGACATGGTGAAAACACATATTATTAATACCTATATGAATATATATTTTAAAATGCACTTTTATGACAGGCAGTAGAACTACCATTATAATATTACAAAATAATAATTAACAAATGTTTCAAAAACAAGTTTTCAATAGTAGTTTAATACTTGTTTCCAACAAATTTAGTCAATAGTATTTGTAGAACATAATACATTAATTTTACAAAAATTTATAATTTGACTTTTATTTAATTATGTATAAAGAAATAAAATAAATTATTTGTAATATGCTGCTTGTGTGAGAATACATAATAATTAAAAGTTTGTACTTAAATCAATGTTTTTAATGATGAATATTTTATATACAATTTGTGGTCCATTACAAGTGAAAATATCATTCGTTTTGTTAACTAGATATACTGTATTTTTATTTTATTAATGTATAAGAATATAATATAGTGTCTACTCTATAAATATTACGAACAACTTAAAAAGATAATTTTTATGGAATGGACTATTGTATTAACATTTAAAAAATTGCTAAACCTTAACTCTTCTTCTTCTCCTTCACCTTCTCTCCCAACTATTTGGGGTTGGCCACCCTGGTCCTACACTTCCACTTAACTCTATGTCCCGCATCTTCTTCACTTAATCCCACCTTCTTCATATCACTTTCCATCACATCCCCCATCTCTTTTTCGGTCTTACTCTCCCCCTTTTACCAACAACATGGATTTCCTTTACTAATCTTACTGTCTCAGTCTCTTCCCTCCTTAATACATGCCCGAGCCATCTTAATCCATCCTCTCTCATTTTGTCTACTATCGAACCTACCTCTATACTACCTCTGATATACTCATTCCTTATTTTATCCTCTCTAGTAACTCCACTCATCCACCTTAATATTCTCATCTCAGCGACACTCATTCTCTGTTCTATATTTCTATCTACTGCCCAACATTCTGTTCCATACATCATTGCAGGTCTCACCACTGCTTTATAAAATTTACTTTTTAACCTAATAGGGATTCTTTTATCATACAGAATACCTGACGCTTCTCTCCACTTCGTCCATACACACTAAATCCTATGTTTCATATCCTCTTCAAAACCCCCATCTTTCTGTATAACGGACCCTAAATACTTGAACCTCTCTACTTCTCCCACCACATCCCCACTTAACTTTATTTCCTAAAACGAAAAAGCTTAGTTAAAGCTTAACCTTAACTATGATACAAAATTAATTAATTCAGTATAAAAATGGAATTGAACAAAATAATTTTTGTGTGTTTAGGAATAAGTAATGACCAACACATATGTACTTAAAATTAAGTATCTAAAAACAAGATACTAGATACAATATTTTACTTTTAAATAAGATTTACCAGATATTTTATTTCTTCATTGAAAATATACTAGATTATTTCTTTTTTACCTCTAAAAATAAGGTTATAGATACTAAATACATTTTTGACACTTCAAACTAAAAAAAAAATGGTACTTTATACTAAAAACTGATGTAATTAATATTCATTCAGCTGTTCAGACATGGTAATATTAAAACCTTTTACATTTTTAGAATAATTATATTATTAGCTACAAATAAATATATAATATTTCACTAAATTATATTTTAATAATTAACAAAATTTATAAAATTATATATTTATTTTTAGCTATACAGGCACAATTATATTATATGAATTACAAAATTATTTTAGTATTAAAACATGATTATTATTATAAACTATTAATATTATTTGATATAACAATAAATATAGCATTTTTGTACTGTTTAAATGATACATTTCTTCATACAATCTCTATAACAAAGTAACATAATAATGTAAAATGTATATTGTCTGAACCAAATAAAAAAAAACAATTAAGTTACAAGATAGCATTTTGTTATAAAAGTTTAATGAATTAATAATTATTATTAATTAGATTATAATTATGTTTGATTGAATTAAAGCATTTTGATGTTTTGATGCATTTAAGATTGACACATTCGCTGACATTCAATGTAATGGTTGACTTATGTAATATGTATTTCATTTAGTAATCAAAAATACAGCCAAGGTGCACATGGAATCGTAGACTGGATAAGAGCACAACCACTAAGCTAGTCGATTGTAAATATTACCTCGTGTAATCATGGTAGTGGAAGTCGTAAACGATCTATAAACAATTTGGTCATAATCACTTTAGCATGTTAGATGTCCATTTCAATTGTGTGTCGTGAAACTACAAACCTAAGCACTTGCCGTCCGATAGATTGATTAACAATGGATGAAACTACTTGTGAGTTACAATGGGATCTGCGTAAACCACTGATTATTGTTGAGTATAGATCCTGGACTGAGCAGTAGCATACGTAAGATTTTAGTCCGGTTAGGGTTTTCACTATACTATTACAGGTTGATTATAGACCTCCACTCTATAGCTGAACTAGTTAATAATGCCAACATTAAAACAAAAAAAAATTCTCCTAATTCTTATATTTTTAATTTCTCTATTTTCTTAAAAATTAAGATTAATAAGCAATTAGCAAAAAATTAGCAATAATAAATAATACTGGTATTGGTGAACCCCTCCTGTCCTGGTTCTCATCTTACCTATCTTACCGTTACCAATGGGTCAAGTTGGTTGGTGTAAAATCGAATGTTTATCTCGCAACGTCCGGTGTTCCTCAAGGAGGACA